>JAGXOD010001388.1:547500-798572 GCA_020368025.1 Brachyhypopomus occidentalis
ACTAATGCTGGTTTACTACATTTTAGATCAATGGAAAATTTGTGTAGATTTTTGTGTAAATTAGATGTTCCTTTCAATAATGGGTTTTGTGATTTTGAGAAAACTTGGAGCTTTAAGACACACCCCCACACACACAAACATGCACACACGAAGGCACACACACACAGCTCGTGCTCTGATCATGTCGATTCATCAGCAGTGTTGTCACGGCGAGCGGCCTCCATAGTAACCATCAGCAATCGATTAGCATTGATACGACCTCCAGTTTCCCTGGCCAGCATCACATCTGCATGGTGAGCGGCGTAAGAATGAAAACCCAGTAGCTTCTATTTCCCTTTCATTCGCTTTGCATTTCAGTGTCTTCACTTCCTGTGTCACTCGCCACTGACGCTGACCTGATTTATTTATGATGGCCAATCATACTCGTTCATTAGTGGCACATCTATGATGACAAATATCCCAGGTCATCGGTTTATTCGAAACTTCATCAGTTGCAGATGATCTTACTCGTAGCTTATGTTCTGTTAACTCAGAACAAGCTCATTCACCCTTTCTGTTTAAGGTAACATGTATGGAGATGCAGTTAGTGGGAGTTAATGGAAGCTCTCAAACCTTAATGTAGACGCTCAGTCTTGAAGTGAGAAGTTGGTTTGCTCAGTGACTGTGTTCGATATGGTCTGATTTCATACAGGAGTTGCTCCATATGGGTAGGGCTGGAGCAATTATTATAATTCTATTGAGTAATCTGGATAATAGGAGGTGACGGTGATTGATTAATTAGTTTTATCATCCTTTCAGTGATTGAAATATATTTCATCTTTGATTTTTATTGAATGTGTTTAAACAGATAAATGCATATTGCATGAAAGTGGTAGTGCTGGCCATTTTCAGAGTTTCTTTTTTTTAACCTGACCACCCCTAACTCAACATTATGATATTTGAAGGAGTGACTTAACCAAGCATGTTAATATGGGCAGCAGTGAGTGGACGCCATCAGTACTCCATTTTGGAATGATGTAATTGGGATTATGCTAATTGGCGACAATTCACTTTCATTCGTGGCTGATGAGTGTTTGACAGAGTGGCCGAGGGGTCCAGTATCCTTGTGCAATTTATGCTTTTTTTTTTTTTTTTTTTTAAATACGCTCTTTAGTTTCGGATTTCCATTTCTGTGCATTACTTAAGACCGTGTGAAATCTGAGGAACTGACAAGATAGTAGCATCCGTATCCCTTCACTTCAAAAGCATTGTTTGGTCATCTTACTTTAAAGGCTGTAGTGCAGACCCAGTTATACTATTTATTTGTGTTATTTACTTCATACATAAAATATGCCCTTTGAATAGGGGTGTGGCAGTTGTCAGTTATAGGCTAATTGTAAAATTGTGCTTGTAGGATCTGATTAATGATGATTGATTGATGGCTTGTGTATCCAGTCAGGCTATTTGGCCTTCCTCCGTACTGGCCACTCAGGGGCTCGAGCCGTGTTGACCGTCACTTGGCGTGGCTGAAGTTTAGAGACAGCTGAGCCCCGAGTTGTAAGGAGCAAACTCAAAATGAATCTAAGGGCTCGTTATGAGAGTCCCAGCACTTTCCAGGTCCAGTGTGAACGGCCTTCAGAAATGTGTTGATTAACACAGGAGAGAGGCTCTGAAGGACGGGGGGCCGGCCTGGTCCCCGTGACACTCAGCTGGAGTCCCTCTGTGTTCTTGGGAAACTTGGGAAAGTTTTGAATGCTTTGATTGCAGATTCCTGACTGTGCATGACCGATCTGTTGGTCGTGTCTGATCGGTGGTATTTTGTGTTTCAGGAAACAGAAGAGGATCTGGCAGAATCAGAGGAATATAAGGAAGCCCGAAGTGTTTTAGACTCTGCCGAATTGGAAGGATGATGTAACCACACACACACATAAACACACAGAGTCCCAAGTGTCCATTCCATTTGTTAGGACTTATTAATACATGGTGATCAGAGCAGATGTCTGTTCCTCCTCGTTTTTTGTATTTTGTTTATAAGCAGAATGATGTGCCACTCTGTCTCTAACATTCTGATGAGTGTTCAGATTTACAAACATGAAATAAACTTTCTTTCTTACTATACATTTTCATAAGGTTTGTTTTCATTTGTGGTCTGTGTGTTGTCAGATGTATTGGAAATACACCAAGAAAGGTAAAAAAAATTTCTGTAATTAATATTATTTAGTTTTCAGCATCTGCATCAATATGTCCATGAATACGTTAAGCTTTCAGCATAATCTCTTTGAGAATTACATTTCATGAGAAATAATTGGTTAAAATAAAATTTTATGGAAGGCGGGTTAAACCGCGTTGGAATAGTTTCCAAAATAAATAAAATACATCTAACCCTTGCTCCTTGCGTCATAATAGACATGGCGTTTCCGCTATCGTTTTCCCGTTTGCTGGGTTAAAAATGCATACAAAAAAGGAGCGTAAAAATGTACGCATGCTAGTGACGGCGATTTTGAGTGAGAATTCTCTCCACTTTCACCTATAGAATTCTCCTACCCTGTAAAACCTAGGGCAGGGCGTTTGTTGGCAAATGTTGATTTACTGTCTTTTGGCTTTTAACATGCTTCATAGGCCCGCAGGTAACGTCTCAACACCGTGGTTAATTCGTACTTCGTACATGAAAATAGGTATTATTTTCACCAAAAAACTGTCTAGCGTCATAAACACTTAAGTCATTCACCATGACCGCCATTCATTTAGAACACTGAGTACTGAATCAGTTTACTCTGTGTTGCTTGTGTGTTCTTTCATTAACACGTTGTTGAAGAGTAAAAATGTATTCCAAACATTTTAAAATAAAATATCGTAAAATATCGTGATCAGGGATGCTCTTGAGTATTACATGAGCCATCCTTTTAGTCTGTATCCGTCTCTATTATATAAAACAATAAGGCTCTTTTCAATTCAGTGTCCAATATCGAGTAAAGTAATTCATGTTAAACATTTTATCATCGCTGATTAATGTATCAATTCACCAGCTAAGTTTTTTCTACGATTTTATCGAACATAAGTTTATGGTTCATTTAGGCGCGCGTCCGTGCTTCTGTGACGCGAGTTCAAATTTAAGGTTAGGGCCAGTGTGGAGCAGGTTTGGAGTCACAGAAGCAGATGAATTCGGGTTCCATTTGGCTTGGTCTTCATTCTACAGATTTCGATAATTATCGGCTTCACCCCAAAGTCTCATTACGGCTCTAATGAGGCGCCGCTGCTCCGTGACACCCAGACGCTCCATCTCGTTAAGGAAATCGCTCTTCAATGCTGATTATTTTATTTGGAACCATAATTATATTTCTTTCGGATAAATCACGGTCTAATCGAGTCCATTCGGAGGGCAGCGCCTCTAATTGAAGCATGAGATGCGGCGGTGGGCACTACCTGTTCGCGCGGACGGAGGACGGTGCACCTGATGGATGAAGCGCACGCCTTTAGCTCGCGGCGCGCATCTCTTCCCCACGAGCTAAAACACAACAACTTATTACTTCTAATCCCCCGACTGTCACCGAATCACCTGCACGAAACAAGAATCTAATTTGTTAAACTGGCATTTCTGCAGATGGACGATCGATTTTCTCTTTAGAATTCTCTAATTGAGTGAATATAGACGCCTTGCGAATTACATTCAGTTGCAGGACTTGGGAAGAAGGAGGTGTCAACAAAAATCATCCCTTATGTTCTCTCTCCTTCGCGTTGCGGTGCAGTAAAGCATCGGGAGAGCGAGAGGCACGAGGCGGTGGCAGTCATGCATCAGGCCGTTTCGGTCCCGGTGCAAACCCCCGATGAATTTCCCGGCCCCATTCGGGAGCGCGAGGGGAATTCTCTCAGCTCCAAAGCGTGTGCAGAATTACATTTGTTTTTTCATGTGATTTTATTAAAAGTCACTCCTCATCTCTAGGGCGCGTGAAAATGTCTACTTTCCGCCCAGATGCGCTGCATTAACTTGCACCGCGAGGATTTGTTTGTTTGTCTATTTTTATTTATAGGCAGCGTAAGATTGATGCGGGCTTGTTATCGCGATCTGGCGCGAGAAAGATGTGACTCAGCTCTCCCTTTGATTCACCGTCGATTACAGTTCCCATATTCGCACATATACAGTGCAGAACCTTTTATCCATACCAAAACGGTATTCACTGGTTCATCCTATATTTATTTTGCTAATAATATTATTATTAATAATAATATTGCAGTTGGTAATAATGATGTTAATAATGTTTTTTGTTTTTATCTTTGCATGCTAACGTATTATATTTAAAGGCCATTTCTATTACCATTTTGAATGATGAAACTTAGTCTGCATGGAATGTTGCTTAAATATGTCTTGTGATTTGCTAATCCTAAAACTTGCCCTTTTCACATTTGATAATTTAATGATCACTCAAATACGGCAGAATCCTTATTTATAAAATGCATATAAGCCAATGCCTACCACAAAAAATAAGAATGACTAACCCTCTATATCTTTAAAGAAAATATAAGATTTTTAAATATTAGCCTTTATCTCTGTAAGGTTTGTCTGATGTAATTATATTTATATTTCTTGCTGTAACTTAGCAGCAGATACGATCAGTTCTTGTCACCGTGATAATTGGGTTTATTTGTTCGCTGTAAATATTATTATTATTATTTATCATTATTATTATTATTATTATCATCGTTATTATTATTGTTGTTGTTGATGTTGTTGTTGTTAGGGCTGTAGTCCCTGTACCATTTGTTTTGTGTCCACCTTTGCTGCAGTAGACCAGGTACTTCCCATTATTTGTAAGGTCAGGAAACAGCACTGAATTTTCCGCAAATGAATTTAATAAAATATTTTTCTTTCCTTAGCGTTTCACAAAGAAAGCTTGTAATCCCCGTGATGGTTTCAGGGCCTGGTATTGGTGTACAGAAATTCAATCTGTACATTTTCCACGAGGTAAACAGACAGAATGAATTGCATTAGAGCCAGCCAATGTATTCCCAGCAAGGCTGTTGTCTACCTGCTCCGGCTGTGTGCAACAATCTAAAACCTATTTATTAGGAAAAAATCACTTGATCCGCCACAGAAAATCCTTACGTTCGCCCCTTACTGCTGAATAAAGACAAAAAGAATCAGCGAGATCAGGCACTTTTAAGACGGGGTCAGTGCCCAGCCAAAGACGTGGTTTGTTTATATTTTATAGTTTTGACACCCAGAGTGATATCTCTTTGAAAGCGTCCCTTGATTCACGTATCCTCTGAAAGCGTCGTTAAGCGTCTGTCTCGTTTTTAGTCGGTTAAATATGACCTGGCGGCTCACGAGGAGTGATTCACTTTTGTTTGTACGGCTATAAAAAGCTCGGGCTATTGAAAAGTCGTAAAATGAAGTGCGCTATCAATCACGCGACAACGGCGCACTCCAGAGCCACCACGGCGAAGACTAAACAACATAATGATTTAAAATTATCGTTATTGGTAGCCGTCGCCATAACACAAGAAGCATTCCGGCTTCCTCTTGTTCGGATTCACCGACAATGCCCTGATTACTCACAATACTGCACACAAAATGCTTTCAGACGCGACTCGACACAGACATCATGTGCATCACACAACTTCGGCGCTGATTTATTACACTTTTAGCTACGTTAAACAAAACATAGCCACGTTCTGCTCTCCGCTTTTAAGTCCGTTCAACCCAACCCTCAGAGCGCAACACACACCAGACGTGTTTTATGCCCAAAAGAAGCGGCATACGAACAAGAACAGAACCGGAGATCTTCCATTACTCGCTCATTGTAGTTCCCGCTGCTTCGTCCCCGTTCTCTGACATTTCGCTTATCAATTCGCGGCGGATGAACAATTGTTTCCAAATTGAATCCACACTCCTTCCCGTTCTTCTGTTCTGCAAGGCATCACGTTCCCCGTCGTGTCAGGAGTCGCGTCTGACCCGGCGTCCCGAGGACAGGGTTCTTGGTCTTGCCACCAGATTGCCGACATATAAAAGAAGAGCAGAACAAATTGAACCGCGGACACTCACAGAAAAGACCCCAAAGTGCCCAAGTTTTTCGCTCGGACGCCTCCTTTGTGCGCCTTGAAAACCTGCTATTCACTGCCACGAATAAAGGAGCTTAGTAAACCTCCCCGCTCGCATCTGCTTGGAATCTCTTTTGTCGGATTTCTGTGTGTCTGCTTATATTTTTAAGAGGCTCTGCGTGTGACAAGCTATTGTGCTAATTGGTGTAATGGTGGTTTATTTGTCGTGGATGGGCAGACCTGTTTATGGTGGCTCCCTTTGAATGAAACAAATCACCTTAATTTAGGACAGTTTCGATGAAAAAAAATCAATACGACGAATGCAATTTGTGAGTTTAGCGTGTTTAAAGCAAGCTCTTATATGTATTCACTTCGGCGTGTTATCCTGTGATCCACGCATTGTGGGGGTATTCCACTTTCCGTGCACATCACAAGGAAATGCGCCGAGCCCTCGCGCAGACCCACTCTGCTTCCACTTTCCGCCGAATTATGCAGCTAATTTGCTCACATATCATTTACAATAAGTTCCTCCTGCCGTGACAGTCGAGTCTAAACACCCCTAAATCAGCTCTAATTTATACTGATCTCACTAATAATCGTAATAAAAAGCTTATAGATTTGGCACTAATTACATAAAAGCCTAATGATCTTGAAAATTACTCTGGTTGGAAATATATTGCTAATCTAAACTTTGTTGTTAGCTGCTCCGGCAGACCAGCGCCATTAGAAGAGGTTCACTTCGTCTCTAAAAGGCGCGAGTTGGACATGCTGTGTGACACGAGAACCGGAACTTTTCACCAGGAAACAGAAATTATCCCCGGTCATCACTAACGATTAAATGACAAAAGTGTCGCCAGTGGAGGACAAAACGCGAAGCAGCAAGTAGGTTGTAGAGGAGACGTTGAATTAAAACGCTATTAGGTAACTGAGAAAGTTCGCTCGTGTCTTGGGGCTTCTTTTGTTATATTAGGAGCATTAAATCTCCAGCCATTTTGCCCGAATGCAATCAAATAATCAAGAGAACCCGAGTTAACAACATTTGGCACTGATTTAAAGAGTAATAAAATCAAGCTATTATTGTGAACCACGTGGGAATTATAAGGGCGAACTATTTATATAATAGTTTAATTCAGTCTTTCACTTCTAACCAAAAGCTTTTTTAAACAGTGACTACACAATAACGCTCAATTAAACTACCTCTTGAGTGTTTTTAAAGGGGTCGGGTTTTTTTGACTGATACTAGATCGGGTCGTTTTACAGGGAGGAATTCTGAAGTTGAGATAAAATCCTCCGTCAGAAACGAGAAGAAATTAACTTGTGAAGGTTACGGGCTCGCGGCTTTGAGTGGCTGTTCCGCGAGGCCTCGGGGCGGTTGACATCTCCAGGCTTCAACGCTGATTGGCTCTTATTTGAAGAAGCTCACGGGTTCATTCAACTATTAAGCGCCTCCCCGTTCCTCTAAAGGGCATTATAATGCAAGGAACCTCCTTTTTAACCACAAACCGAATTTGCTTTCATTTAGGCTATATATATATTTTAAATAGTTTAAAGTCATAGAGGTTTTTTTGGAAAAGCATTTCGCCCTGGAGCGGTGCGCGATGCTTTCGCACGCCGACCTGCTGGATGCTCGCCTCGGTGAGTTATCATCGGCAAACTCCGGTCTGCAACTCTACTGTAAGCTGGAGGTCCTTCTCTTCTAAATCAAGCAGAGAAAATTGACAATTTGTTTCTTGTTTTATCCTAATGTGATTTAAGTGATCTAATTCATTGCAAAAGTAATCATTATTATTATATTACAGAGTAATTTGATTTAGGCGTTTTCAAAGATATTGATGTGATCAAATGGAATTAGTTATTTTAAAGGCCATAATTAAACGTATGTGCTCTTCTAATGTTAGTGGATAACAGCCATGTTGTTACAGAAGTAATGGTAAACATTTCCTGGACATTTTACACTATGCAGTGCGGATAATTTCCATGTATGAAATTGTGAATCTAACATCTTCTGTTGTGCAGGTTACAGTAACCCGTTTCCTCTTTCAGACACAGGGCAATGTTAGTATAACGTTAGTTTGAAACCGCTGAGCGTGGGCGCCGTGTGTGTATGCAGGGATGAAGGATGCCACGGCCGACCTCCTAGGACACAGGGAGGCGCTGAAGTGTAGGCTGGGCGGTGGGGGAGCTGACCCCGGGCACCCTGGAGAACTCGCCCCGGGCTCAGACGCTGTGGAAGGGGCGACCCTTCTCCCGGGAGACGACATCAGCAATGTTGGATCCAATCCTCCGGGAGTGCCGGTAAATGGCAAAGAACAAGATAAACAACAACAGCAACAGCAAAACCCCGCGCAGTCCGGCGGCCAGCAGACCCAGAAACAAAAACGACACCGGACCCGCTTTACCCCGGCCCAGCTGAACGAGCTGGAGCGGAGCTTCGCCAAAACGCACTATCCGGACATCTTTATGCGCGAGGAGCTGGCGCTCCGTATCGGCTTAACAGAATCCCGCGTACAGGTAAATAATTTGGTTATGGCATCAATGCATTGTTGAAACCCGGTTATCTGAAATTGGTACAGCTGGTTAAATTACTCGTACTCATCTGAACGCCATTTTCAACAAAATACCTTATAAAAAAGGTATATTTGCTGGTAATGTAGATCTACAGGGGGGAAGCTACAGAATATATTGTAATGTAGCCTTATAAAATATGGTTTAGGACGCTCAGCTGGAAAAATATTCAGGTCATCATCACGCTATATATGAACAATGAAAAACAGAAGGAAAGAATACTAAGAAACGCCCCCAAACAGAAATTAACCAATTACCTGTTTACACAGCCACATTAGTATTCCCCTAAATTCGTTTACAGAATAATTAAAAGCGAATAAATATCTAAATGGAGCAGTACCGACGCTGTCCGTGGTGCTGAAACTGTCGTCTCCGCGCTGATGGTCCAAAACATAGAAACAAAAACATTTTAACACCCAGCCGAAAGTATGAAAAGGTTTAAAGCTATCGCATTATTCCATGCTAAACCTGGATAATATGGTTCACCTAAACGGTAGATTTTTTTTATTGTGATTTTGTCTGTAAGTAGCGATGTTTTAGCTTGTTTTCGGATTAAACAGAACTCTTAAATGTTTTGATTCTCATTTGTTTTGAGAAAATAATCGTACATTAATTTAACGGAAAGCGTTGTATTTCTTTAGACACATTGCTAAATTAAGCAAATAGTTTTTGTGTGTAGTTTTTTATGCAATATATTCCATAATCTTTGATTTTTTTAGTCATTAAAAATGGCTCGTTATATTTAGTCGAGATAAAACTTACCTAAATTGTATAGTATTAAAATAAATTCCACGTAGGCTATTTGATTCGAAGGGTGGCTCGACATCACATCATTCGTTAGGTCATATTCATTTTAGACCTCAATTATCGCAATCTTAATCATCGGAACAGATAGCTATCTTAATCACTTTATAAAATTATGGCTGGTGCTACCTCTGTGATTGGTGGCTAGTCGCATTCCAACGCGCAGTAAATTAGCCCGCGAAATAAGTGGAGAATAGGATGAACGCTACGTTCCAGCAGTCTCGCATAACCTCTGATGCTTCGAGTTCATTAAATATGTATAGCCTTTCAAGACGACAGTTCAATAAAACCAAGACTATTATTATTAACTAATTTCCGAATTATTTATAAGTTCGTAGGCTGATTAAACTCAATGTGCAAATCATGCAGATGGTTTGGCTGAGTATGAAATAATAACCATCATAATTAGAAGGCCTGTCTGTCGCCGAATTATCTGCATCTCTGTTGTATTTGCATAAAAACTGAATTAGCAAAATGATGACCGCACAGTAATTCCGCCTCCGTAATCTCCAGCCCTTCAAATACACGGCTCGGTTCTTTTTCAGAAGCACTAGTGGCGAGTCTTTCTCTAAAATAAGTCTGTCAGGTTCCATGTCTTAATGGCCGGTGCGCACAGAATGTGCTCTGTCTTTTTTAATGGTATGAGAAATTGCATTTTCTTTGTTCCTCTGAAGTGTAATGCGTTTGAGGCCGGATTTCACGGCTGGTTGCGTGGGGCGAGAGTGGTATTCGGGCTCTAATATGACACCCCACTTTTTTCCCCCTCCCTCCATTTTTCGCTGTCCCAAAATGTGCTCGTTAATCATCCCGCGCGCGGCTGTTCGGCGAGATCTCTATAAACCTCAAGGACCCGGGAAATAAACACCGCGTACCATTTACAGCCCAGGGCCCGAGAGGCCTAATCGCGCTCTCTCGCGTTTGTGTTAATATTATGGCGAAAAGGGGTGCTTTATGAAGTGCTATTATATGGGAATGGTGACGATTTTTTAAAACTAATTGTACGAAAACACGTCTCACGGCTACAGGGGTACTAAAATGAAATCACTTCCTTAATAGTATATAAGGTGACGGTTTTCGACCGATAGGCTACATTAGATCATGGCGTCTGTAGTGGAGAATTCCGGTGCTCCCATAACTAGCAAAATAAAATATCTAAGATATTTTAACTATAACTAAGATCTATCGGTTGAATTTGATCCCGGAGTAAGTTTGAAATGTTCAAATAGGATATCAGGTACGTAGTCCTAAACGACGGCTATGAAAACACATACATTTTGTTCCAATGGCAGAGGTTTATAATTCTGAGGATACCGTCGTGAGTTAGCGACAAAGATAGCCACGATAGAAAGTGCATGTTGGTTTATTTATAAAGTTCAATGTGAAATGTCAAAAGGCGACGGAGAGAGAAAAATGTACACAATGTTATTATAATCAATGCCTCTAGAACACGGATGGCTATAACAACTGCTCTATGATGTCATAAGAGTCTGACGCCATCTTCTTCTTTTCCGAAGGTGTGGTTTCAAAACCGACGCGCCAAATGGAAGAAGCGCAAGAAGACCACCAACGTGTTCCGTGCTCCAGGCACCTTGCTGCCCACGCACCACGGCCTACCGCAGTTCCCCTCCGCCGCAGCAGCCGCTGCGGCCATGGGTGACAGCCTCTGCTCTTTTCACGCCAACGACACCCGCTGGGCGGCAGCCGGAATGCCGAGTGTGTCTCAGCTGCAGTTACCGCCTGCGCTCGGGCGTCAGCAGGCCATGGCGCAGTCATTGTCTCAGTGCAGCCTGGGCGCTGGCCCGCCGCCGAATTCCATGAGCCTCTCCAACATGTCGTCCAACGGTTCCGGTCTACAGTCGCACCTCTACCAGCCCACGTTCCCCGGTATGGTGCCCGCTTCGCTCTCCGGACCGACCAACGTGACCGGCTCGCCTCAGCTCTGTAGCTCACCGGACAGTGACGTCTGGAGAGGGACGAGCATCGCCTCCCTGCGCCGTAAAGCGCTCGAGCACACGGTCTCTATGAGTTTCACCTAATAGGGCACGTGAGCCGACTGTTGTTTTTTCTTTATCTTCTTCTCCCAGTCAAATCATTTTGATCCCTTGACCCAGTTACGCACCAGGAAGTCTCAGGATGCTGATGTCCGTAAGCAAAGACAGTTAAAATCGAGACTTTAATTGCGTGCAATTTAAGGGATCAACCCGAAGAAATCAAAACTGAAATTCCATCCGTTTCCATGCCGTTTGCAAGTAACCTGACTTTATTTATGTATTTATTTATTTATTTATTTATCTACTTATTTATGAATTTATTTCAGCTGAATTTTGCAGCGAACATAACTGTCTTCAACACCAGAGGCAGACTAAAACGCGCATATTTGAAATGTATTCGTTATTATCAGTGTCTGTTTCTATAGAGATTTTGCGTTTAAGAGCGAGGGAGGACGACTGCTCCTGCACTGCACGGCATGCTCACGCGCCCCAGGTATGCGCGGTGCATCGATATACTACCCTGGGAGTTTTTATCTAGAAAAAAAGACGACAAAGTAAAAATCGTTTTTTTTTACAGTATGGAAGTGGAAAAGTAAACGGCAAATTTATCTAAAAAGTGAACATGATCTCAAGGAATCAGCGTCGACTGCATGTGCCAACAAAAGTAGACGAAAGGGGAATTATTTATAACGACAAGAAATTTGACTATGTTATATGCTGTTCTATAGGATGTTTTGTGTAGATAAAGCATTCTGAATTGTTCCCATTTGGTCGGTTTGTGATATGTTCTAAGTTATTGTCTGTGCTTCATCACCGATATAAATTTCTTAAATGTTTGAACTTATTCTTAACTGCAGTTTTGTTTCCTGAACATGTTTATATCGATTGAATGTAATAACAAATAAAATCATTTTCAACATGTCATAATGCGGACAACAAGCCTAATTTGTCATTTCTCCGCATGTTGGTGGTTATAGAAAGGCTGCAAATACGATTTCAGTTCCGATTTGCATTGATTGTTAGCACTTTTCCCGTAACACAGGCTTATAGGTTGTCTGTCTTGGGGTGTTGGTAGGGTATCATAAGAGAGCATTTGTACAGGGATTATATCTCCACACGAAGAAAGATGCCTGTGATTTTGGTTAAACCAGTAAGGCTGTGATTTGAAATGACACCAAAAGGCGGCAATGCAACCGAAATAATCCAAAAATAATCCAGATTGTCCACTTCCTTTTAATCGTTCTCTCTCTCTCGTATTGACACATGGCAATGACGTCATGTACTAAAAACAATGGTCGTTACCTGTTTCACAACAGGTGCTGCGGTTACTGTCTCTTTCCGTAACCCGGATGATAGATGCATAAATTCTCAGTGTAAATCTCCATGTTTTGGTTAATCTTTTCGGGACACTTTTGTGGTCATTTTATTTGATTTTCTACACAAGTCTGAGTCTATCTTACAACTGCGTAAGAATGAAAAGAAAGTAACGTTCACTGAAATTAATTATAGAATAATTATTAAATAGGCTGATCATGATGAGCGATCATTATTAGGTATTAATGGTAACAATAATTATAATTCTAATAATTCTACTAATAATTAGTGAATACTCTAATAGTAAATACTAATTATTCTAGCAACTGCCAGCAGTGTCAGAGAGGATAATAAAGGATTAATTAAAACATAAAAGCTATTTTTAGATTAGCTACATTTTTAGAGATACTTTATTAGATTAGTTTATATATGATGGCTGGATATGTATTAATAATAATAATAATAATAACAAACAGCAATACTACTATTACGAATATTACTAATTATTATTATTATTATTAATGATAATAACAATAATTATAACAAGAAGAAGATGGTCAAATGCTAATGGGAAGCATTTTCATACACAATGAAAACATAATGAAAGCAAATTAAGTATTTTCCAAGTGTTTGAAATGGTCACAAATAAATCTTTTGGCATAGTGTGACACTGGTTCTCTGATTAACTAGAAATATTTATTTACTGTTTAAACCACTTCTTCAGTTACACTCAAAAAATCAACACCATGTAATTATATATATATATATATATATATATATATATATATATATATATATATATATAAGAATTGTATACATAAACCTCCTATAGATATGGTATACCAACTTTACAAACAAGCATGTAAATATTACAGTAGACATTTGGTTTCAAAACTGTTATTTTCCGACAGACTGTCTGTGATATTCCCACTTTGTTTTTGCATCTCTGTTTGAGATTCTGAAAGAGCGGCACAAGTCAACCGGCCAATTCAGAGTACAGATAGCCTATGATAAAACAAGGCCTCCAAATAACGACAACATATGGGACAACGGGAATTATCACAGACTTCTTTAATGTTTTGATTTATTTAACCTGTAAAGCACTTTGAGTTGCATGTATGCATGAAAGGTGCTATACAAATAAAGATTATTATATTATTATTATTCACGTTTAAAAAACTGAAGGAGCGGGTTAGAATATTCCTGAGTGGAACTTTAATGGTGTTCTAGTACAAAGAAGGCTAAGAGATGTTTCTTATATATTGTGATCAAACTAATCATATCACTAATTAATAATTAATGTAGCCTCACCACAAAACCAGTCACTCCAAGATCTTACTCCAAGGGAAAAGCAAACAAAGAAGTAAAATAAAACCATATGTATATATATACCTAGTACACTTGTATTTGTTTGATACCATACGCCCTCGTATAGTAGCTTCTCTCTGTTACATGGCTGTTGGCAGTATAGACTGTATCCTATGTCCTCATACTCAATAATTACAACAGTCACGTTTAAAAGGAAAATAACCCTGGTGAGCTAGTGTTAGTGTTTACGGACCCTTTGGAGCGATCACTGAAATAGATTACGACTTTAAAAGCGAAAGAGGGATCAGATAAGGTATTCACATAAAGACCGTTTTTGTGCGCTCCTTGAAAACAGATGTGAGATGATATTACATAAATATTATAATTTGTCTCAGTACCTGCCGGGTTAATTAGTTTGTGGAAATGCGAGGGCCGCTCCTCGTTAGCTAATTTGTCACGCGCTGACGAGGGAGGCGAACGCTGACCCGCCACGCCTCACTTCGCTTCTCCCACAATGCAGTGCAGCGGCGCGCAGCGCGCGGGAGGTGGCGCCCGCTTACCTCCAATTCATCTCCCCGAATAAATGAAATCAGTCAATAGCGCGCTGGAGGGTGAATTCGGCTCTCTGTCCAGGTTATGAATGAGAACTCATTAATTTGCTAGGCCTGTGTGTGCACGAGTGCTTGCGTGCCTGTACGAGTCTTTCCCTCTCTGTGTGTATTAATCAATACAATACATATCACCCTACCGCCCTACATTACCAGTCATATGTGTGATACATTACTTCAGACTATATTAAAAATGTCCCCTCGTTGTCTTGCCTTATCTTGTGTCTTACTTCCTATTACTATCATCTCAAAACCCCATGTGATCAAAAGTCAAGTTATACTAAACTCTAGTGGCTGGTTTTAGCTCCAGACCAAACTGGCTTTTCAGTGTGAAATTCCTACTGACAGGGCGGCAGCATATCTAAGCAGCAAAGGTATTGCCATAATGAGCTCTCATTCAGCATCTGAGATGCTAGAGAGAGGGAGCTCCAACTGATAGTCTCTCAGCCATCTTAATCATCTGATCTTTGTTTAGCCGCATGCTTCTAAGATATGTGCCAATGTTTTCACAAATTTATTACTTCAATTATCCACAGGTTTTTTTAAAAAGCCAGGATGAACCATTGTGTCCTTTAGGATGCATGAGTCTACATGTGCGTACAACAGAAAAGAGTTTCCACAGGCACTGTTTCACAGATGGGTGACAAGTTATAGATAACACTAGGCGTAATACTGAGACATTAACCATTAAAGAATGAGATACACACACAGACTTTGTATTTGTTTCTCCCAAGCACAAACCACGGATTTCAAAACTGCAAATAGAGCTGATGTAAAATATTTGTAGTTGCTGCGGTAACTGAAGCAAATCTCAGAGTTATCTTTTCCCTGAAGCTCTGGACCTTTACACAGCCTTCATAACGTGCTTATGTTACTTATGCACCACATAATGCATTTTAAAAGGCTTGATATCTTAGTAAGACTTGATATTTTTAAATCATAGATACAAAACTATCTATGATAGTTTTTTAATGCTATATTAGTGTGTGATTGTGTGTGTGTGTGTGCACCCTGAGTAAATGTGCAATTAAAACATAAGAATGGATATCTGAGTCACAGTCACAACTGATGTGACAAATTAAAATGGCAGCTTTGCTCAAATCCCCTTCCATAAACACACCTTAGAACAGCAGAATTCAATCTTTAGGAGTGTGTGACTGTACTGTACTATTATTTACATAGGGTGAGCTTTTTTATTGATTGTTTTGGTTTATTGATTTAGTCAGTTCACAGACATTAATGTGTAATGTGTGGAATATTCAGTTTGTCTACAGAAACCCCTTTTATTTGATAGAACGTGGTGACAGACACACTCTATATTTATCATTGTGTGTCTGTGTGTGTCCCATATACACACTTACGCTCTATTTTGAGTCTGTGTAAATTCCCAAGCTAAAGCCACACGTCATGCACTCTTAGCCCCCTAGAATTAAGGCAAAACTCTCATCTAATACAACAGCACCTCCTCTACAGATTAGAGGTTAAATCCAGCACCATCAAAAACAATCCATATCCCCCCATCTATATTCATCTCTCTCTGTCTCTCATCATTGGCTGCTTGTGTGGGGATTCATTTCATTGTTCATGTTTGACATTGTGCTCCGGCAGGCCTTACTCTGAGCAGACAACTGGCTGGTCCTACAATTATCACTCTTCTGTTTGATGCTACTCACTTCTTTGGACTTATTCCTTTGATCATATTTCTGAGTCACACTATGCACTTTCTCTCTCTCTCTCTCTCTCTCTCTCTCTCTCTCTCTCTCTCTCTCTCTCTATCTCCCCCCCTCTGCCCTTGAGCTTTTGTATTACCCCGTGGAAAGCACCTCGGTGGCGTGACAAGCACAGCACATCGACACTAAATCAGAAATCAGCACCGGAGCTCTGTCTGCCATGCCGTGAAGGTCACACCTCTCACACACTCTTCTCTCTCTCTCTCTCCCTCTCTCTCTCTGTTACAGCGGGGCCTGTGGGAGTGTGACAGCAATCCACAAATAGTTACTCTGCTCCTTACACATGCCATCACTTTCTCCTTTCTCAGAGAGGGAGAGGGGGAGAGAGAGAGAGAGAGAGAGAGAGAAGGAGCAGCACAAAATCTAATATTAGGTCTACTGTGATGACTTCTGACGTCACTGATACCTGCTCAACACGATTAAAGTCATTGTAAATGCGAGCATAATTTATTCGAATTCAAACGGAACGATGACTGCGCCTGTTTCTGCTGAGTTGATGCAGACTGCCATCTGGCGCTCATATGTGTCGCTACAAGCTGACGAAATAACGCGATATTTAGTGGTCTAGGTGATCGTGGTGGATTTCTTAACAAAATTATACAAGTACGTAAACATAAAGCGAAAACATACAATAGCAAATAATCTGTTTTTTGCGAGCAATTTGGCTTACATCGTTTAAAATAAACGATATAAATAATTGGTTAATAACTAAAATAATTGAAATTAGCTATTTGTTGCATGATACGGGCACTGTTTAAAAAAAAAAGATTAAGATCCATTGCGAAATGTACACTGCTAAGAAAACTGCAAACTGCCGCAAGTGTTAGCGTTTCTCTAAACATGATCTGTGTACGATTGTCCTATAGAAGCTTCCGTAGTTTAGTCACATGAACGCATGAAAATTGTTGTGATGGGGAACTTACAGGAACATGTAACCTAGACTAATACCAATCCTACTACTAATGCTAAAACTATCATCTGTATACATGCAATTTTAAAAAGATGTATTTGATATCTTAATATACATTGTACTGATAAATCATCGAGAGTTATCACAAGCCACTGCTGACCGCTGTCAGGCGTGTGATCATCAGGTACGGTTAGTGTGTAGCTCGTAGGGAGTAATGAGTGTTTCAGATCGTTCCTAAGTGCTACCAGCCGACCACTTATCTTTGTTCTGGGTCAGATACCCGCTGCTCACTGAATGACCGTGGTGGGAATTTGGGGTAAATTGATCCATTTAGCTGGGGTAGCTGTTCCATTGGACTCGGCGCCGTTTTCACGTCTAACTTGAGAATCGTGTACGTAAAAACGACAGTCATGCTGCGATGGATCCTCGGCGGACGCGGGTCGCAAGGCACGTTCGAGGTGAGTACGGAACGGCTGGATACATTTCCGAACGAGGAAGCCTTTTGCTCCTCTTGGCTTTTTGCTCATCTATCCATAAAAATGGATAGAGATAGTGATACTTGTAGCTCGAAGCTTCCTTCAGTCTTCCGGCTACGCTGAAGACTGAAGTGCCCGAATGGCTGTAGGTACGGGAAAGCTATCCTGACCCAGCCAAGCCAACAAAATGCATCTCAGCAATCTCGACTGCTGATTGAAGCCTCTCCGCGGCTCTGATTCGTTTGTCCATTGTGTTCGCTCCGCGTCCGCAGAAGAGCGCGGCGCTGTGCATCGGCGAGGAACAACCGAAAAACTGTTTCACGGAGTTGCAGGTGCTGAAAGGACATTTTGACATTGTTCGATTTCTGGTGCAGATTGATGACTTCAGGTAAGCAATCCTCTCTCTCTCTTTCTTTCTTTTTCTCTCTTTCTTTCTCTCTCACTCTGGCGCCTGCCCAGTCGGCCCTGTGATTGACAGGTAAAGCGCGAGCTAGATCCTCTCCAAAAGCAAACTTACAGAGCGTGACAAGAGCTTAATCATCAGAGCCCGAGAGAGTTTTAGTGTCTGAGAGTGAGTGGGGAGCGAGAGAAAGAGAGGGAACGAACCAGCGTAGTAGCCTCGGTTCTTCAGATCTTTCACCTTTGCACCCCCCCCCCTCAAAGATATAATAACCTTACAAAGCCTAGTTATAATGGTTTCTGTGTGTTTATTTGTCTTGTTGTAATAGGAAGTTTGGTAGAAAGCAAACAGAACTGGATGCTACACTGACCTTCAATTTTAGCACACCTGACTGACCCTATGTCATCAAGTGTGTGTGTGTGTGTGTGTGTGTGCGCGTGCACGGTGCATGCATGATGCATGCGTTTTTAGTATTATTGTAGTATTGTGGGTATAAGAGACCTTCAGAATATGAATGGATGTAAAGTCAGGCCTGTTAATCTGTAATAGTTTTTGTTTATTTTCTCAGGTTTGCGTCCGCGGGTGATGATGGGATGGTGCTGGTGTGGAATGTTGAGGTAGGAGTGTGTTTGTGTGTAGACTGCATGTGGAATGTAGATCCTGTGCCAAACACGCCCTCGTGTGACCCCGCGTCTCCCAACAAGCCCTCGTGTGACCCCGCGTCTCCCAACACGCCCTCGTGTGACCCCGCGTCTCCCAACACGCCCTCGTGTGACCCCGCGTCTCCCAACACGCCCTCGTGTGACCCCGCATCCCCCAACACGCCCTCGTGTGACCCCACGTCCCAAACACGCCCTCGTGTGACCCCACGTCCCCCAACACGCCCTCGTGTGACCCCACGTCCCCCAACACGCCCTCGTGTGACCCCACGTCCCCAACACGCCCTCGTGTGACCCCACGTCCCCCAACACGCCCTCGTGTGACCCCACGTCCCCCAACACGCCCTCGTGTGACCCCACGTCCCCCAACACGCCCTCGTGTGACCCCACGTCCGCCAACACGCCCTCGTGTCCCCCACGTCCCCAACACGCCCTCGTGTCCCCAACATTGTTCATAATGTGTGTGTGTGTTTCAGACCGGAGAGCGGTTGGTGGAGTTACGAGGTCACACTCAACAAATTACTGCTATGACAACATATGCCTTCATCAAGGGAGGAATATCTCACTCAGCAATTATAACAGCATCGTCTGACCGCACACTGAGTGTATCCTTACACATACACACACCTCACACTGAGTGTATCCTTACACATACACACACCTCACACCTTTTTGTGATGTATAAAACGTTGTCCTTAATACTGATGTAGTTGTGGGACCCAGACACTGGAAACAGATTGCAAACTGTGTCCGATCTACAGTCATCTGTTAAGGTAAGACTGCTGTTCAGTTGGTACACTCCTCCTCCATCCTTCAAGTGTCAATGACTGGCGTACATGATGTTCAGCTACACTCATGTTATGATCGTACTGTCTGATTTTACCAGTTGTGAACAGTACAGTGTGTGCTGTGCAGGTGTAGCATCAGATCAGTAAGCGTCTGATAGGAATCAGCACTCACAGTAGGAATGTTGTTTTTCTTCTCTGCATATGACAATATTAATTTTAACACTGACATCTCTTTCTCAAATGTGTGTGTGTGTTTGATTGTGTGTGCGTGTCTGGTAGTGTTTGTTAGTGCTGGACCATCTGGACGTCTGGCTCTCGGGTGCCAATGAGCTGTGTGTATGGAACCGAGACTTTCAGCTGAAGTGTAAAACTGTACATCACAGTGATGCAGGTACACACACTCTACATACTCCCAAAACTATGCAATGGGAAATTCTAAAGTCTGCAAGATTGAACTGATGTGTGTGTGTGTGTGTGCGTGCGTGTGTGTGTGCGTGCGTGTGTGTGTGTGCGTGTGTGTGTGTGTGTGTGTGTGTGTGTGTGTGTGTGTGTGTGTGCGTGTGCGTGTGTGTGTGTGTGTATAGGCATCACTGCAATGGTGAGCTTATCCAAAAACTGGGTTGCTGCTGCCATGGACAAAGAGATCGGTAAGTAGTTTACATGTTTACATTTACATATTCTTACAGATCTTAATCCACAAATTCACAACTGTTGCATCCAGCCCACTCTTAACAGTCCCGAACAACCAGTCACTTAGCCACTGGGTTAGGCATGCTAAGCCAACTGCTAATTACTACATCACTAATTACTAGATCACTCGGTCACGTTGAACTCCTGGATCCTGCCACGTTTTGAAAACACAGGACTGTTTGCATATGTGGGTGTACGTAATGTAATACGTAATATGACCTGGATTGTTGATTTAGTGATTTTTAAGTTAAACCTCTCGGAAGTGGAGACGACAATCCTGGCCGTTCGCCACCTGGCTGACCATCAGGATACGATCCGATCACTAATCAGCATCAATGGTGAGGTTGCCCTTCTGCCTGCATGCACTCACACTTTCAAAGCTGCCCCACAGAGGTGAGATGTTCTTCTGGTGCATCTGATGCATCATCACACCATACAGACCGAGTTTGTGGCTTCAAGTAAGGTTGTGGCTGCATCTTTATGGTGCAGTAAGCTGATTGCTAAGGCATGCGTGTACCCTGTGGTGACAGTGGAAGGGGCTGAAGTCTTTCCTTCCTGCTTCCTAGATGAACTGTTTGCTAGTGGTTCTCACATTGGTGAGCTCATCCTCTGGGATGCCGTGGATTGGACAATTCAAGCCTATGAGCATATTTTGTGGGAGGAGCCAGCAGTGGATAGCCAATCAGAGATCAGAATGGGACAGCAAAGTGAGATGTCTATTCGGCACATGCACTCTGATGGAGAGGTGGGTCACTGAATGTGATGAGTTTGAGAAGCTCTACTCTGATTCTGAGAAACTCTGCTTTGATTATTGAAAGCTCTAGTCTGTGTATGGGAAGATCTAGTCCAGGGGTCGGGAATCTTTTTGGCCGAGAGGCATGGAAGCCACAAGTTTTAAAATGTATTTCCGTGAGAGCCATACTATATATTTTTTAATACTGAATACAACTAAATGCGTGAATTTATATGTAGGACCAACAATTGTTCAGTATAATAAGTCTGATTTCCTTCCTGCTGTTCCACGCTGGCTATTTCGCTTTATATTTGACCGTTTCATTGATGAGAGATTTCCATTGCGTAGCATATTAAACACGCCACAGGACCTGCACTCTCCACACAGGCAGATTCCTCTGTCCATTCGTGCTGAAATATACGGTACTCCTCATCTTTTTTTCTTTTCATCGTCTTCTTCGTCAAAAGGCTTTGCTCTGCATAAATTAGCTAGCTGACTCAATTCGTGTGGGCTACCGCATTATCCAATAAAAGTAGAGTTTTTGTGCCGAACCCTCCCGTACAACGAAGGACAGCTGGGATTGGCTCCAGCCACCTGCAACCCTGAACAGTTGCGGTAGAAAATAGATGTTTGGATTAAAATGCACGAGAATGTTTTATATTTTTAATATTTTATATATTTACTTTTTAACACTGTCATTTCTGTAATGTTTTACTTCAAAATGTCATTGGAATTATTCATTACTTTTCGCGTTAGGAAACATCGTGTCAGCTAAGATTTATCTGAGAGCCAGATGCAGTCATCAAAAGAGCCACATCTGGCTCGCGAGCCATAGATTCCCGATTCCTGCTCTAGTCTGTGTATGGGAAGCTGTAGTCTGTTCTAGTCTGAGAATAAGAAGCTCTAGTCTCTTTATGAGAAGCTTTTTGTCTGTTTATTTCTAGTTGAGTATAAGAAGCTCTAGTCTATGAGGAGTCTCTTTATGAGAAGCTCTAGTCTGAGTATGCTCTAGTCTATGAGAAGCACTAGTCTCTTTATGAAAGCTCTAGTTTTAAAAGGTGAGAATGACTGTGGTCCCTCCCTTCCAGCAAGCTTCAGGATCATGTTTAGATGAAAAGTTTTAAAAGGTATGATGAATCCATGTTTTGATTGTAAATCATCTTGGGAATAAATAATTTTTTTAAATTCTCTATTGCCCCCCCCACCCCGCCTCCAGCTTCTCACTGCAGCGGTCGGTAGTGGTTTGTATGTGTATAACACAGTGAAGAAGAGTATTGTGGCCTACAGGAAGGTTGCCCATGACTCTGACATTCTGCATACGATGCTGCTGAACAATGGGTATGTGTGTGTGTGTATGTGTGTGTGAGTATGTTTCATTTCTTATGAAATACAATAGTCTTAGAACCATGAAAAATGAGAGAAATGAAGTTGCATTGTCTCTGCTTTTGAAGACCAGCACAGTCTGCAGTGTCTCTACTTATGTAGATGTATGTAGAGTCTGCAGTACTTGAGTTTTAAATAAAATTGTATCAATTAAATAAATGTTCATGGGTCATCTGAAAACTAAAATCATCTGGCCATTGCCAGTTTTTTTCAAAATGGTTTTTAATCATCTGATGAATTAATTGGTCGACCACTGTTATGGGACATTATGAACATGTGAGATTCGAGATGTGCTTGTGTAATATGTGTGCATCCTCCCTTGAAGGCGAGTCATGTCATGCTCTGAGGATGGCAGTGTTAGGATCTGGGAGCTGCAGGACCTCCCTCTAGCTGCAGAGCCCGCCTCCTCAGGTGAACAGGCCACTCCCCTTTATTCCCATTATGGTTTTTTTCTACTTGCTCTCTCTTTAGCCTCTCTGAGATTGATATAGTGTGTTGGCTTTCAACTCCCTTTCATCTCACATCCATCACTTTCCAACAGTCAACCTGAGAATGATTTTTTCCTGCTTTAACTATTACACTCTAGAGTCTGTTACAGAAAACTGCCCTCTTTAGCCACCATTTTTTAGCAAAAATACCAAAAAGGCTACATCTGTACAAACTGTCACATTATGAGGTATTGACTTATTCATTAGCATAATTCAGAGTAGCTGACATAAAACTGGGGCATTTGAGTGGGTTGTGATGAAGACGGATCAAACATAATCTCCTGTTGCACACAGCCAACGTGTTCTAAAATCGCTTGACCACTCGGAGGATGTCACCGGCCAAAGTTCAGCTCTTTCTTCTACAATGCAGCTTTAATACAGACAAAATTGACTGGATATTTGTCTCTCTCTCACTCCCTCTTTCACAACCCCCAGGTTTTTTTGGAATATTAGGCACTTTTGGGAGATCTGGGAAGCAGCCTGGTGCTCCCACAAAGAAGCTTCTGGAAGTTTACGGACTCCGTTCCTTGGAGCTTATCGGTGATCTGATTGGTCACTCTGGAGCAGTGCAGGTATGCTGGACACGTTGCCAAATGGAGTTCTTAAATGGAGTTCTTAAAGCGGGCTTAACTCGCGGTGTTCGCTTTGCACCACAGATGTTTGTGAACTTCGGGGTGAAGGGGCTGGTCACCTGCTCAGCGGATCACCTGCTTATCGTGTGGAAGGACGGCGAGAGGGAGTCGCAGCTGCGCAGCTTGGCTCTCTTCCAAAAGCTGGAGCAGGGCGGTGGCCTGTGAAGCCCCGCCCACCTGACCCGCCCTCCCGGAACGCCCAACACGCCCATCTGCCTCCTGGAGGGACAAGTAAGCATGACGCCAGTTTCCAAAGTGCAGCACAGCACAAAGAACTTCAGTTTTAATTTAAAACAACAACAAAAAATACCCTCTGATAAAACTCCTTCAGAGTGAATGGCAAACATGTATAATAGAAACCACAGTGTAAAAATATCCACAATCCATGTGGCTCACTGGAATCTCCTCAGTAGTCCGTTAGTCATGGATATGGCCTCACATTCTCCCTGTGACAGTGGAAACTTGGTTTAAGTCTGCTTAACCACAGGTCTTTTATACCAAATGTCTTTTGGTTTGTACTGTTAGTCTGAGATGGACCTGGGTCAGTACTGTTACTCCGAAATGGTCCAGGGTCAGTGTTACTTTGTAATGGTACTGAGACTCTGATACTGGTGAATTCAGGGTGCCACTCCTAGCTTCTACATGATCAGTGTTTATCCATCCATTAACACTCAACTTAATTAAGAAAGTCCAGTATTTTCATATTGCAAAATTGAAGGTGTGGTATATGTGTTCTTAAGCATGATTGAAAAATCATATTTTATATGTTTTAATGTCTAGTTTACGTGGACACATGTATATAATGTATACTTGTGTGTTCAAGTGAATTACTGATGTTTGTATAAATTGATTGAGACTGTGAAATGGATACTAGTAATTAATGTGTTGATATTTGCATTTTACCCAGAATTTTAAAATGTGATATTTACATGCACATTTACAACTTGGTATTTTCTTGAATGTAAAATTTATTTTAAGCTTTTTATTACCAGTGTAAACTGCCATTAAAGCTTGTTTTTGGGAGAACATTTACTGTGCAGATTTCTTGTAATGCATTTCACAAGTACAATGTTTCTGCATTTTCCAAAATTTTAAACAACAGACCCAGACAGAAAGGAAACGACTGTAGCAGAGCAACAGCAATAGCAACATATTCTGAACATACTGTTTTATATACAACAAACCATTAAATCATTCAAAAAAAAAGTAAGCTATAATGTCCTTAACTTCATTCATTCCCTCAGTGTGTTCATGTCATTAACATATCGTATGTGTAATTATGTGAACGTGAATGTTCCCGTTAGTACTGCAGCAAACGTAAAGACCGTATAACGCCCGGAACACTCACAACTCCCACGTTCGATTCCGTTAACAAAACAAGACTTCTAAGAAGGAACACGGATTTCATACCCGGAAGAGCTGTTGGCTGTTATCCAAAACAATGCTCTGTACACAAGGGAAAGATAAAGCGCCCTCTGCTGGTGAGGTTGGCCCCTGACAGATTGCCTCACAGTAAATTCATCTAGAATTATACTGTACTTATTTAAATGACAGTACCATCACATCCATTCTGCCAAACACAACAACATAATAGTAATAATAATAGTAGTAGTAATAAAAATAAACGTATTGAACAGTCACCGTGATGCAACAGTCAGTTGTGAGAGAACTGCAGAAGAACCGTAAAAGGAAACAAGTAACCATGTAACCATGGTAACATTCTCAGGACCCCTCTAGTACACTTCTAGAGGGTTGCAAAGAATACAGGAGCATTTAAAGCTGTGAAACGCAGACTTCTTATACATTACTGTTCCTTGTGCACGCATGCACGAGGATGAGAGTGATAAGGTAAACTTCTGCTGAATGGTGAAGACGAAGTGTGTGAGAGATCTGAACCACAGTCGAAGAGCCTAAGGCAAGTCTGTATGCATGGTGAGACCACACAGAATTCACTCAAACAGCCCAATCACACACACACACACACCCCATCAGCCACGGCCAAAAGGAGACAGGAATACGACTGGGTAGTTTTGAACCGAAGTCTCCTGCATTTCCGCTACCTACGAAAAACATCTACACAAATGATTTTCAAGAGAAACAAAATTCACTGTGAACCAACTCTGTTCTTTAAAATGACTTTGTTCTGTTGGCTGTAGTGAGCTTGTGTTTAGTTCTAGAGTTAATAAAACTAGACTGCGAATGTGAGCTTGCCCCGCAGGGCCTGGACAGCAAAGTTGACTCTAGATGAGTGAGGTGTACGTGGGAGACTGCAGGAGGGGATTCTAGCAGTAGGTAAGGCACCTCAAAGACCATTTAACGAATCTGCTTGAATAATCAGACCTGCTGTTGTCTGCCAAATCAACCTGAAATCTGAACAGAGTGATACATATTGTGACACTTTCATTTTGTGGCATCAGGAAACACATGGACGCCTGCTAGCAGTTCTGGATATTGAACACTAGGGGGAGATAAGTGAACGGCTCATCTTTCTTATCCAACATTCATATTAGTGGAGTTCTCTCCAAGTACTTCATATAGCACATACAGTTTTGTGCACGGTTGCATCAGCAGTTTGAAGGAAGCCAGGTACAGAAAGGCCTTTAGAAAAAACCTGGTTCACACTGCAGTAGGTTTCAATGCCATGTTTTTGAACCCCTGTGTCCAGTATATTTATTTCCTTTTACTTGATTCAGTTCATCAACTGTCAAGCCCTTAGTGAGCTGAATCGGGTTCGACCGCACTGCATATTTTGAAATCATTGATTCTCTGATGTCGTGACAACTAATTCATTTGCATACTTCTGCATATTCCAGCCTGCAGCATCTTAGGTCCTCCCACTTCCATTGCAGATCTCACAGGTGCAAATCAGAACTGAGCACGTTTGTCTTACATTTGTCTTAAAGGCACAGTTACAGAAACAGCCTGTTCAGTTCTAAGGCTTAAAAATAAGTTGGTTTAAAAAGTTGAATAAAAAATTTATTCTTTTTTATAATAATATTATTTTAAATAATAATAACAATAATAATAATAATAATAATAATATTTTAAAATAATAATTTAATAAGAATTTTAAATAATTACTTTTTTAGGAAATAAAACCGCATAAACATTGTAAGCAGGCATCAAAGAAAAATGAAAAAAAATGAAAAATGTGGGACATGGGCCCTTTAACAGTGGGGAGTCCTGTTAATACGGGGGATGGGGAGTCCTGTTAATACAGGGTATGGGGAGTCCTGTTAATGTGGGGTATGGGGAGTCCTGTAAATATTGGGGCTGGGGAGTCCTGTTAATACAGGTATGGGGAGTCCTGTTAATATGGCGTATAGGGAGTCCTGTTAATACAGGGAATGGGGAGTCCTGTTAATGCGGGGTATGGGGAGTCCTGTAAATATTGGGGATGGGGAGTCCTGTTAATACAGGGATGGGGAGTCCTATTAATATGGCGTATAGGGAGTCCTGTTAATACAGGGAATGGGGAGTCCTGTTAATACAGGGATGGGGAGTCCTGTTAATACGGGGGATGGGGAGTCCTGTTAATACAGGGATGGGGAGACCTGTTAATACGGCGTATGGGGAGTCCTGTTAATACAGGGATGGGGAGTCCTGTTAATACAGGGAATGGGGAGTCCTGTTAATATGTGGGATGTGGAGTCCTGTTAATAAGGTGGATGGGGAGTCCTGTTAATATGGGGGATGGGGAGTCCTGTTAATAAGGTGGATGGGGAGTCCTGTTAATATGGGGGATGGGGAGCTCTGAGGAAGGTGAAGCCTGTAGCATGGGGGACAAACTGGTATTAAAAACATTTTGTAATGAATCATAGAGATTCTGGCTTTACCATAAGGCCCGTATCTGTTATAATTTGGTCTAAAAAATGTCTCATGTTCAGTTTATTTAGCTCCGTTTCATTCAGACCACAAAGTCAATGTCATGAAGAAAAGGCTCTTGCTCTAATGTGGTGCCGTTTCTTTTTTTTCTTCCAGGTGATGATGGTGAAAGGTGGCGGTAGGAGGTCTTATGTGTGGTGTGGAAAGGGAAGAACCACAGCCAGGGTCTCCATGGAGATAGACACAAGGGATGGGGAAACTTCTGGAAAAGTAGTTCACCCTCCTTCCCCTTTTAGGAAGTCTCTCTACTAGAACTACAATCTTTCTTAGGGAACGCTCTCCATTACCCCCCTCTCACAATTCCTACCACCAGCATCTCTGTATATGGTTATCAGCCCATGTGGAGAGTTGAATCTGGAGATAGCAAGGCTTTTACCCACAAAGCCACCAGATCCTGCACAAGATCTCCCCTGTTTTACACAATTGAAAGATCGCTGGGACCTGCAACTCTCTCAGCTGTAATTAAGTTCAATTTGAGTCACAGAGCTCTTCGAGGTCCAGCTCTGAGGTAGAAGCGTTCTCACAGTGACCCAACAATATCTCGCCTCTCTAGTTTCTTGTGACCAAGATGGCGGCTAAACTGAGCAGTTTCCTTTCATTTACCTTGTTGTGGTGGTGAAGGAGGGTGATGTGTACAATTCTCGGAGTCAAAGCCACCAACCGCATCTAACCCATGTGCTTGTCCATGGCTCTGTGGCTGAGCCATGAGTCATAGTCCAGCCATAGATGAGTCATGAGTCACGCTGAGAGCTCTTTGGGATTGGACCTCAGCGGTAGAGTTCAGCACTGGAGTGACTCTGATTGGAACAACAGGGCTGGTTGACCATTTGAATTAGCTGGGGCCTTATTCACCAACCAGGTGACTTCAAAAACATCCATTCATATCCACATATGCATGTCACAGGCTTATGAAGCCCCATCTGTTTATGGAAACAACTTTACAAATGAAATTGACCACAGGTGTATCCCTACCAATGTAGAACTGGTAGTTCTTGGCTTCTTTCTCTTGTTCTGCCGTGGCAGTGTGGCACGGCCTTTTGGAAGGTCACACCAGTTCTCAATTCTATGCAGTTGGTATCCAAGTAATCCAACACACCATCTGCGCAATATTTATGCTAATTTCTGTCAGGCACGTGCACATGTTTTGATCGTGGTCATAAACAGAGCTCGCAGGAAGGAACTGGAGAAAATGAGGAAGGAAATGGAACCGTGTTTGGGTTTTTGCAGCACGTCATCCTGGTCTTTCTGGATCACCCTCTGCCACAGATATTTTTAAATGTTCACCAGAGTACACTTGGGAACGATGCTCTCTACTGTAATGCAAAACACACTCATCTAAGACCGCGAACCTCTAGGACAGTGAACCTTTCTGTCCTTATAAAACCATGTGCCAGGTTTATTTTTGTGTCCCATTAGGTACACATTAGGTAACTTCATGGTAGCTGTGGATGCCCTTCAGGAGCTGAAACAGGTGTGTACAGAGAACGTTTGCCCAGCACCTGAGAACCTTCCATGTACAATATCTATGGCAAATGGACCATCTCCTCCAAGAGAGTTGAGGCCATGGGAGGTTATTCTAAAAGATCATTTGTTGTGGAGGAAGCATGTCCGCCTTCATTGCCCTGATAGCTGACTGGGGGAAGATAGTAGGGGGTCATATGGGGGTTGTGTGTGTGTGTGTGTGGGGGGGGGGGGTGTCATGCGTTCTGGCATCTTCTTAAAGAGCCATAGGGTCAATTAAATCAAGGAGGAAACATAACTGGTACATTAAAAAAACAACAACACAATGTACATTTCAAAATGACAACACACACATGCAGCGGCTACTGCAGGAGCACATCAGGAATTCTCAGGCTGTTAAAATTCTATTTATCAGTGTCTCTGTTTTAATCATGCAGACACACACTCTGTCTTTCTGGGGACTGTATAATGACAGTGATCAGTTCTTTGTTTGCTGTTGTGTTAATGAGACGCTGTTTAAAATGGAATCCCACAGATTTAATGGACATTCGTAAAACAAACCACTGATGGAGAGACTGAGGTTCAGAGCGAAAAAATAAATACAATCTAACCTCTTTCTCTCTCTCTCTCTCTTTCTCTCACTCTCTCTCTTTCACACACATACACACACACACATCAGTAAGCTTCACTCAATACAGTAAGTGTCATAAATACAGTTTTCTGGAAAGTGCTCAGAAATCTACAGTAATCTTTGATATTTCTAGTATTATTTCTACACGTTTCTGGAGCCCTGTTGGGGAATAAGAGAGGCAGAGAGAGAGAGAAAGAGACAGAGAGAGAGTGTGCAAAATGAGTCGTTGTCATATAGAAACTTCCGGAACGCTCCTGTGTCCCAGACAGAACACACGCCTGACGACCGAAGACAACGTCCACACGGCCGTGGGGGAAAAACCAGAGAGGGCTCCCACAGGTGAGTGGCTTGTGGGCGGGGCTCCAACAGGTGAGTGGCTGGTGGGCGCAGCTCCAAGAGGTGAGTGGCTGGTGGGCGGGGCTCATCAACATCCGTGCTCCACCCACAAAAGGTGCGCTGCTGCCACTCTCAAATGGGCCACACTGGGGGCCCTTCGGCCCCATAAAATCCCTCTGCAAGATATGACATTACTCTGTATTGTATGATCTCTTAAAGCGATTTGAAGGGAGTCTGGGGGGTTTGGTGTCGGCTGAGGGCCTCATGTGCTTGGTCAGAGCATGGATAGAAAACATCAGTAACATCTGGAGCTACACTAATCATCTCATTCTTTAAAATCTCAGTAGAAATGTAATAGAGGAATGGCTTGAATTTAAAAATAAATATTTGACTCTCAGGTACAAAGCGCGAGTTAAATGTGTTCTGACCTACAGGTAACGCAAACGTCGGCCATCGCAGCGGAGTCGCAAGCCAACCACCGACTGGCCTCTCCGCCTGAGGTCAAAGGTTAGCAGAAGATGCCTGCTTTGACCTCTTTGACCCCGTGAGCTTCAGCACAGAAGCCACAGTCGCAACACACATTAACACACATTTCCTGCTTCCTGAGTACATCGTGCATTCCCCCACACGTGAGTGTGTTTTCTGCGAGTGTGTGTGTGTTTAATATCTCTCACTACATATAGTCTATACTTGTTAAGTCCAACTGTGATGTCCTATTCGTAAAAGCAGAATATACTACCAGTTACAGAATGATATATAAAATGTTGTCCAGCTGCATATCAAAGTGAGTGAGAGGGGGATGGGAAAAGGAAAAAAAAAGAAGTACGAAAGCTAGAGGAGGTCTGCTAAAGTGCATTTTGTCTTTCGTTCATGTTGTACCCTTGTAACCAGGGCGATTGTCGTCAGGGCTGGAGTGTTGCCAGGGTAACCGTTGCCAAGGTGCGCCCTGGGCTGCATTCGGGGTTGAAACCTTTAAGGTCCAGGCGTTCTACCATCACAGTGGGGAGGTTGATTATAGAGATGCGCTACATTCAGATCCACAGCCTGACCTCTGGCCTTTGACCTCCCGGAGGGCAGGGACAGTCGGTGTCGGGAGGAGAGGTCAAGTAGTGGGAGGCGGACGAAGGCTTTTGCATTTCATCTCATCCAAAGTCTTCCAGTACTTATAGTTCTCCGACAAGTGCTCCATTAACCCAGGCAGACCAGCAAATGCTGAAAGTGGCAGAAATAGAGTGAGAGATGCTATATTAGTACAGGTTTCACCTGCATCTACTCCCACACTAACAAATACAGTTGATGCTTTTCACGCATCAGGTACCACGGAAAGATGGAGAAAAGATGGAGAAAACGGGAGAGGTGATGGGGTGAGATGAACAGCCCTCTGAAGTCTTTCCTCTTTTATCCTAGGGAGGCAAAGTGAGGAGAACCAGCCATACTGCACTACAGCTTCACCGTAGGGGAGGAATCCTGATGCCCCTTTGATGCATGTGGTATAAACAGGTCACAGGTAACACCTGGGTGGGAGGGTGTGAGGGGACTTGCTCTCATCTCATGCCATGCAGAGAACAAAGGATCAAAGTACTCAATGTTCAATAATTAAAAAAATGAGAAAACGACCTTTAAACTACACATTACTTTAACCTGAAGCAACGAGAGTGATCTATGTCCTCATGTCTGAGAAAGAACGTCTACAAGCGAGGGTGTGCCTCAGCAAACGTACGTTCCGTTGCCCCGGCTGTGTCTCCGAGACTGTTCGGAGCATCCCTCATTTTAAGACTGCCCTGTCAGCGAGAATCTAAACTATTCTGGTCACTAAAAACTAAACTTCACATTATTAAATACAATGAAACATTATTATACACGTGAAAAAACTCGGGCGCATGAAGAAACTACTTATCTCTCTCCCTCTCTCTCTCTGTAGACATATATATATATTCTTTTTTAAATTATGTTTTGAAAAAGATACTGTATCTAAAAATATGTTTATAAAAAAAACATATAATTAAGCTGCATTCACATATTTTATTATTGAATTGGAAGCTCTTCACTGAAAAAGGCAGTTGTATGCTGTAGTGAATATATGTTTCATTGCAGTAAATTTTGGCAGTTTTTACCTATTGGCAATGAAATTACATTTCTAAAGTGCATTTTTTATACAGACACACACACACACACACACACCCCACACTTATTTCAACTTTCCGTGACATCATCAGAAAAGTTGTAAACAGGCTTTGTCTCTGGGGGTAAACTCAGTGGGAAACAGAACCTCCGATCTGCCCCCAAACACCCTCAGAACAAGCCCACCAGAATCTATCTACAACCCTGCAGACCCCTAACACAGTCTGGCCATTTTGCTTACACAACCTGTGAACGCACACACACACACACACGCACACACACACACACACGCTCACATGCGTGCACACACACACACACACGCTTGTACGGGCGTGCACACACACACACACACAAACATTTTTCTGCTGCTAACAGACTGTTTCACCAACAGAGTGAACAAGTCTCCAGGGATCAAGCCTGGGAAAGAACATCTCTCCTCTTTTCTCTCTCCTTCTGTCTCTCTCCATCTCTCTCTCTCTCTCCCTCTCTCCCTTTTTCAATGCGCCCGTCATCAACCTTATAAATAAAAAGCCTAACCAGATTAAATGTTTTATCAAAGGAGGAATGAGACAGAATCTAGATAGCAAGTCAAACATGGAAAGGATGTGTGCTGTGTGTGTGTGTATGTGTGCTGTGTGTGTGTGTGTGTGTGTGTGTGTGTGTGTGTATGTGTGTATGCTGTGTGTGTGTGTGTGCTGTGTGTGTGCGCGCGTGCAAAAGAATGCACATTGAATTTCCGCACACATGTGAACTTCCGAAGTTCCTGAAGATGCACTTTGTGTGTTTGAGCACTTACCATCCCAAGCATCGAACATGTCTGTGATGAAGTAGTCGATGAAAGAGATCTGGGATTTGGGAATACTGCAGGTGTTCCGGTCAAACACAGGCATGACCACGGGCAGCCCCTGTATCTTCTCCTCATCCGTCTGTGTCACACACGCATGCGCAATAAACAGTGGAGAGAGAAAACGTACACATAGAAATGTGTGTGTGTTCGTGTGCATACATTACATGTGTCTACATGTAATAGTATGTATGCCTGTACGTGAGTTTGTGTGTGTAGCACATGCGAGTGTGTGCACCTGTGTGAAGTACTCCTCCGAGATACGGCCGGCCCACTCGATGCAGAGCTCCAGGGGTCTGCAGGGGTTTGAGACGTCCGCACACTTGATCATCATCCTCTTGATCAGCAGACGGTTCTCTGGAGAGTTCCGCACATTTCCCTCACACTCACTGCCATCGCTCTTTCGCACACACATACACACACACATATATGTGATTACACACACACACACAGACACAAAATAATCCCTGGCCACAAACACACACTTGGGTTATTCATATACACAAACACACATCTTACATTTGAGCTGGACTCCTCGATAGCCATGGGTTTATTGATGCTGTTGACAAACTTGTTTACGTGCTCAAAATGGCGAGTCATCTCTGTGGCCAGCACCATGTCTATGATGGCCTGCCTCAAAGTCCGGAACTGATTCCTGGGATGGGGGTGGACAGAGGGAGACAGAGAGAGAGAGATAGAGAGAGGGACTGGTTTAAATGGCTACGTAGTGATGCCTTTGTCTGCAGGTTTTGTGTAGAAAGTCATGCTCTCTCTCGTGTGTGGACTGAGTGATGTGGCCATTCTGCTATCAGCCTTGGAGGCTTCTAACCACAACACAACACTGTCCTTAATATCTTACAGTGGACAAAAAAGATCCTTAATTGATAACGCTGCATTTTATGTAAGTCTATAAGCTGAAAGTAATATTGTGTGTGTGTGTGTCTCTCCATTCATCAGAACACGTGGCTGTCTGATGATGCTGTGTGTGCATCTTGTATGTCTGCATGCCTCACAAGAGCGTGCGTGTGTTTGTGTCCGTGTGTGTGTCCGTGTGTGTGTGTGTGCATGTCTGCGTGTGTGTCCGTGTTTGTGTGTGTGTGAGTGTGCATGTCCGTGTGTGTTTATGTGTGTGTATGTGTGTGTGTGCATGCGTGTCCGTGTGTGTGTGAGTGTGCATGTCCGTGTGTGTTTATGTGTGTGTGTGTGTGTGTGCATGCGTGTCCGTGTGTGTGTGTGCATGTCCGTGTGTGTGTGTGCATGTCCGTGTGTGTGTGTCCGTGTGTGTGTGTGCATGCATGTCTGTGTGTGTGTACATGTCCGTGTGTGTGTGTGAGTGTGTCCATGTGTGTGCATACGTGTCCGTGTGTGTGTGTGCATACGTGTCCGTGTGTGTGTGTGCATGCGTGTCCGTGTGTGTGTGCATGTCCGTGTGTGTGTGTCCATGTGTGTCCGTGTGTGTGTCCATGTGTCCATGTGTGTGTGTGTGTCCGTGATTGTGTGTGTGTGTGTGCATGCGTGTCTGTGTGTGTCTGCGTGTTCGTGAGTGTATGCATGTGTATGTGTGTGTGTGTGCATGTTCGCATGTGTGTGACCGTATGTATGTGCATGCGTGTCCGTGTGTGCATGTTCATGTGTGTGTCTGCGTGTGAGTGTGTCCGTGTGAATGTGTGTGTGTCCCTGTGTGTGTGTGTGTCCGTGTGTGTGCACGGGGACGAGACCTCTCCATGTTCTTGAAGATGTTACACTTGCAGTCGCGGCCGGTGAGCTGGAAGGCCAGGGCAGCGTGGTGGCTCTCCAGCACGGCCGTGTCGTTGTACAGAATGGCCAGCTCGCTGCCCGCGTTGCACAGGAAGGAGTTGGTGCGGCCTGGGTGGTCCACGTCGTGCACGGTCGCCGCCAGCAACGCCGCCACCTCGTCCAGCTGGTCCAGGCTGCCCTGTAAACACGGCCCAGGGGTTCAAGTGCATCTTGGCCATCACTTCCTCTGGCTCAGATGTCATTTCCTGTCTCTCAGATGTCACTTCCTGCACCTCACATGTCACTTCCTTTAGCTCAGTCATTTCCTGTGGTTCACATTTGCGTTTAGAGTTCAGCTTAGTTCAACTTCCATTTGGTTCCTTATTGTGTTGTCGATGGTCTGGCTCTATATAAGGCCATTTATGACCTACCCACCCTTGGCTGCATTAAAACTCAGCACATTAATAGACAGCACGTAATCTTTGCTATTTCGACTGCGGCATGGACCTCTGCTCTAACACACATGCTCTACAGATGATCGCTGTTCTCATGAGCTGTAATGCACACACTTGAGTGCTGGTCTCACACACACACACACACACACGCCCCGTCTGCCCCCTTTGCTCTCATAGTCCTGTCGGTGTGCAAACAGCTTGCGTTCTGTTGCCTGCTTGCTTTCTTCAGTTTTATAGTTAACTTCTCATGACAGCATCATAAAGCGCATGCAAACACGCATACACACACACGCACACACACACTAGTCTCTGCTGGGTAACAATCATATCCTCAGCTATGACATCACTACGAACTGGTGTAACATGTAGCAGGTCCAACACACTGGCTCTGTGCATCCTCTAGATATGTTACCGACATGCTTGCCGTTCTTTCAGGACAGCCATAGCGGTTATAGCAGAAGCTACGCAGCGGCAGCGTGAGGTGTGCAGGAGTGTGTAGCAGGGGTGTGTGTGGTAGTGTTGGGGCTCTGCTCGATTGGTTGGTGCTTGTCTAACTAAGAGCCTTGAGTCTTGAGCTAAGAGTCTTGGCTGCCCTGAGCTGTGGCACAAGAGATTTTACCACAGGTGTGTGCGTGTCGCAGGATGATGGTCAGGGCCAGGGGGGTGTACACAGGAAACGCCAAATCTTTAAATCGTGCACTCGGCTCTGCGGAGCCGTCCACGCTGACCACGTGGGAGTCCCCGAGGTTGTTGCACACGTGATGGAAAGTTGCCCGGCACTGCGAGTGCGTTTCCTGTTAGCGTGCGAGGGTGTTAATGGCGCACACTGGACACCACAGACGGATCATGCCGATGGCCTTGGTGCGAATGCACTGGCTGTGTTTTGACTACGGCTCTGCTCAAATCTCCACAGTATGTTCCTGTTTATTCCAGCAGAGCAGAGCAGTCGTGCTCGCTGGAGATGTAATGAGAACAATGCGTTTTCTTGAAAAAGCTTCTAGAATAGAAGGTACACATGAATTTTTCTGATATTATACGCTAATGACGACTGACCCATCAGCGAATCGTAGTTTGAAGAGTGAAAGCAAGAGTTAATAGAGGTGAGGTTCAAATTGGGGTTAAAATCTTTGAGAACCTGGATCTTGTGGTGTTCAGGGCAGACTGTGGGAAGAGTCTCCCTTTCTAAAGAGCCAGTCTACAGCTGCAGCAGTGGTGAGGTGCAAAAACATGGTCGTACAAATCAAAGAGCAAACTACGTCACGGCAATTCCGTACGGGTGGAGTTTTAAGTGTAGCCTTTTCCCCCAAAACTCCATTCATGTTCATGTTCACGTGTGCCAGGCTGACGCACATGCACGTGTGCATGAAAGCTACCTTGACCTTGTCCTTGCGCAGGAAGTAAGCGGTGGCATGGAGCACGTCGGCGGCGTGGGTGGAGTTGTGGTAGGAGTTGGAGGCGTGGTAGTTTGCCTCCATCAACTGCAGCCAGGAACGCAGCGTAGTCTCCGAACAGTTCAAGAACTCACACACGCCAAAGTTAGCAAAGATCTTCAGGCCCAGAAACGTGAGTGGCCTGAGACACACACACACACACACACACACACACATCAAACTGACTGCCTTATACTCAAACAGTACTCTCTCTCTCTCTCCCTCTCTCTCTCCCTCTACCTCTTGTGTGTAGCTGCCTCCAGCTCTAGGATGTTGAAGTCCCAATGTTCGTCTTCGTTGAGGATCTCAGCGATGGAGGCTGGCACGTCCGTGAGCGGCACCGGCACTGCCAACTGGCTCTGACTCATATCTGCCGTGTTGCAAAGGCCAAAGGTCAACGCAAATCTGGCCCAGTTCTCTCTTAAAATCTCTCCAAATCACGACGACATGCACATGCTGAATGTTACGCGGGAATGAAAATCACAAGTCATGAGAGTGTTCAGTTGAGGTCACAGCTGAGGTTTCGTTAAATAAACTTCTGCTGCTTCTCAGGCCAGTCAGGATGACAGCCATGCAACAGATAAACTCATATCATGAGTGGCAGGTGAAAACACCAGTGTGTTCTGACACACTGTGTAGAATGCCATATGTGATGTAATATGATGTGTGGAATGCTAGCAACAGAAGGAATCTCAATCTTTGAAAATAATGGACCAGATTCTACACTACCAATCCCAGCGCTGTGTCAAGCTTTCAGAAATACAGAGGACGTTCATCGGCTTGGTGATGTGAAAGGTTTTATTCCTGTGTTAATTATTGTACTACTGGAACACTTCTACGGTTCAATGTGAGACCCGGAAGCTGTTTCTGTTGTATGAGGCAGAAAAAGCAGAGCAGAACGTGTGTTCTGAGGACGTGTGTTCGTGTCTGTTCTGAGTGGAACGTGTGTTCTGAGGACGCGTGTTCACGTGTTCTGAGAACAACTGTCTAAACCATAGAAGAAGCAAAAACTTAAATTTGCCTTTGCCGTCCACAGTGACACAGGCGTACGAAGCAAATTAATCGTTAAGCAAATTAATTTCACTAGCTGAAAAGACGGACGCGTCTGTCAGGTGACTGCTGCTGCCAAGGTCTGTGTGGGCTTGTGCTCCGAACTTACTCTGGAAAGAACTCTTGGAGAAAACGTACTCATTTCCAGAGAGACGTCTAAGTCCATCCTGAGGGAAAGAGGGAGAGAGAGGGGGAGGAGAGAGACAGGGGAGGGAGAGAGAGAGAGAGAGAGACAGAGAGGGAGAGAGAGGGGGAGGAGAGAGACAGGGGAGGGAGAGAGAGAGAGATAGAGGGAGAGAGAGGGAGAAGAGAGGGAGAGAGACAGCGGGAGGGAGAGAGAGAACACTCATTATTCTTTAAACACAATCAGCTTCAGACACAATTCCCAGTTACTTAACTTGTGTGTGTCTAAGAAGTTGTAAACAAAGTATATAATTCAAAAACCAAAGTCCAAACTCCAAACAAAGCTCCTGTGAGAACCTGCAGGCTTTGTATAATGGCAGCCTATATATACAAACGCCCACGCAGACACACACGCAGACACACCCAAACACTCACACAGACATGCACACAGCGACACACAAACTCTCACACACTGTACAGCTGCAGCATGTCTTGAGATATTTTTACTGTGAGAATGACCTCTGACCCATGTGTAGAGGTCAATGGGGGAAAGGTCACCTAAACTCACACGCTCAGCACATCTCCAGCATCCAAGCACTGTGGTCATGACAACTGCGCTAGGCAACATGTTCACACTGCATTCTGCCTTCAATGGCTGAAACAAAGGGCTTTCTTTCTGAGGTTTCTTTCAACGATTTTGCAGATCCCTCTGGCAGGATGACCTGAATCCATTTTTGGTCTTTTGAAAGTGCTTTAGTCTTGTAAGATGTTTACAATATGAACAATTACAAGAATGCATCTCTAACAACACATTAAAAGGACAACGTTTAATATTAGAAGAGTATTCCTTTGATCTTTAAATAGTAAAAACAAAATAACTGGAAAATCTAAGTAATCTTTAAAAAACTAAATAAATAGATCTGTATAAAAAATAAATAGATCTGATTATAGTAACAAAAACAGCTCCATAAATCACAATGACCATAACTGTATATATTTGCATACATTTACGTAAATGAAAAATCCAGTAAAATAAGAATTAGAAAATAGAATTTGAAATTGGAATTTGATCAGTCAAATTCCAATTTCCAGTATCTCCTCAGCAGTCCTATGTGAGTAACTCACTCACACAAGATAACAAGCACTACTAATTAGATGTGTTGACTGTATCAGATTGATTGGCTTTTGAACATGCATGTTACCATGGAAACAGAGAGTTTAGCCTAAGTGGAACCTTTGGATGTGGCAGGTTAGTAGTTGTGTACACTTTTAATGAAAAGATCCCAAATTTACATTTTTTACTATTCATTTGTGTTCAATCTTTTGGAAGGGAAAAATACTGCAAAACTGTAGAAGCAGTTTTACATGAAAAAAAACACTATGGAATTGCAGATATTTTACGATCGTTTCCATGGAGGTTCTGTCAATCTCATCACTGCTGCTGTCGTTACCGCGGGAACATTTTTCCTCGTGTCTCTGTGCGTGCTAGTTACTGCACTGAGCTGCGGCCGGTGAGACACCGCCAGCGCCGCGGAGTATCTGCGACTCGCCGCCGCGCTTCACGTGTGAAACGAGCTTCGCACACGGATTCCGAACGCGTTGGAATGACGAAGGGAGCAGAACACACACTCGTGTGAACCAACACTGTGGGGCATGTGTACAGATGACGGTTATCGTCTCAAGATGTGTGTGAGCGATTTTTACCAGTCTAAAATATGAGCACACACACACACTCATACACAATCTCACACACATTATCACACACACACACACACACACACACACACACACTCTCACACACACACAGACACTCACGCTCATCAGTCCTCCCACAAGGTCATTGGTATGAGGGTCATCTTCTTTGGAGCCGAGTTGTGGAGAGTACAGCTCTGTAGTGCGCAGAATCTCCAGCACACGCTCCAGTGCCTCGGCGACCGTTACTGGGCTGTTTTCCTGCGCTGCGTTTATGATGTTTATTACCTGGGGGGGTGGTGGAGGGGGGGGATACATATTAATTACATCGAGACTAAACTACATCAACTTACAATATTACAACTAAATCACATGGGGAAGATTTTCCAAGGACGACAGTGTTAACTGCTCATTTTTTACACAAACTAATTGTTTTTTGCAATAAAGGAGTGATTAAACACCAAACCTCACAAACACAGAAAATAGTGATCAGAATATTAAAAAACAAATCTTTACATACAGTACTTTTTTTCTTTCTGTAAAACATACACATTCACAAGCATATGCATGCTTATTTATACACAGACACACACGCGCACACACACACACACGCTTGTACACACACAGACACACAGAGGGCATGAGGGCAGTTCTCTGTGTACAAGACTTGTTTACAAAAGCCATCTTCTTCATCGTCATCACCGTCATCATCTTTATCCTTGCTCTGTGCCTATGGCTCATTAGCCTGAACAAAGCATGAATAGGTCGTTTCTGGTCGAATCTCAGTAAGCGGCCTCTGATGACCCTGAAACAAAACATATCTCTGTCCTGCTGCTCCTGAAGGCCCTGCGGGACAGACACTTACTGAAAGCTCCCCAATATCCTGCCTCGTAGCGTTGAAAGAACACTCACAGTCTCAAAGAACACAAACCACTCTCCTAACCCCAAACATCAGTTTGCAATTATTGCCCTATTATACAAGCACGCATCCAACCAGTACTAATTATGCTAACTTCAGTTGTTAAGTAACTGAAGTTATAAACTTGATTATAAACCCATTATACACAAACTTACTGGGCAACAGTATGTACTGGGCCAGTGTATAGAGATGGGATATGATCGCAAACTAGTCTCGGTTACTCAGTTACTGTGAGTATGAACTTCATCTGTGCTTTTTTGAGGACCAACCTTAGTGATGGGAGCCTCTATGGTCATGGAGTGGATCCGCGCCATAGACGAATACCTCCGAGTCTGGAGACTGGGAGCTGTGGAAAGAGAATTAGACGTTCACAGGTACTAATCACTCACATCCTAGTAGTAATAACAATAGCAACAACAACAACAACAACAATAATAATGCAGCCCTTGGCTAAATCAGTTTATTTAATATTTAAATTACTTGTTTCATTTTTCTTTCATTTCTCTTCCCAGTCATTGTGACTCAACAATGGAGAATGTTAACCAGTTTCTGGGGTTGTTACTATAGAAACTTGGATTCCTCTCAAATATACTGGTTTCTTCACAAAAAGCTTTAATCCCAGTTACGCTCACTTTGATGACACTCGTGACCACCACGATATGACACTGACATCCATCAGAGCTTCCATGTGCAGCGTTCATCAGGCCCTACCGCGGCTGCACCTTACCTTCATATGAACTCAAGTGGTGCAGCTCTGCCCCAGGCCAATCTGACTCTCTAACTGAACCTGGCCAATGAACAGTGTTCACCATCTTGGTTCCACCTGTTTGGGGTCATTACCCCAAAAACAAATCTGTTACAAATGACTAATTTCTTCTCTCAAGTCACAAAGCAAAAAAAACAACACGTTTCTCATTACTTTATTTCTAAGTTAAGTAGATGCTAATTACAGATACAAACGACCAACAACTTTTGTTCCTTTTTAAGGAAGAACGAGCCGATCACCATAAACACAGGTCTATCAGTTAAGAATTGGGTTTTATTGCTCTCTGATTAGCAGATTTAAAAGTGGAGGTTACCAGAGTGTAAATTTCCAGAAACACAGAAAATCGCTTTTATGAAGTTCCGCGTTATGTAATGTTCTTATGATAATGCACTAAACTCTAACTCTCTTTAGTGGACCTCGCTACACCCTGACCACATCCACAACTCAGAGGCTGTGGGCACACACGCATGCACATGGACACGCACATTAGGTGGAAGGCAATGTACTAGCTTAAAGGCAACAAAAACATATCTTTTCCAAACAGAGTATCCCACATAAGCAGGAAAATGCAGTAATTTTTTTTACAAATATATATGACATCAAACTCATTATCTAAAAGAATCAGCACTGCATTGTGGGACAAAATATAAAACCCAGCAATTAAAAAACAACATACAGGGAAAAAATGAAATGGTTTTAGTAATTCATCAACAAATTACAAAGAGCGACAGAAAATAATTGAACAATGAAAAGCCAAATGAGTATTTAAATCTCTGGACTAGGTAAGTGGAACTGCACTTTGCGGTCACTATTCGAACCTCTTTCCATATTTATTGAATATCTATCTGAATCTTTAAATTGCTCAGCTCCGGGTTAAAGATTTCCGGGTTAACGATTTCTGGCTCTGTTTGCTCCCAGTTCACTCATGAGGAAAAATCCCCTCACTGTCTATTGTTCAGCAAACTCACTCTACGAAAATACTCTGCAAATTTGATGTTTGTTTTACATGACTGCATGTGCTTATAGAGCATTTAACGACGGCTTTCACGTTTAACTAGCCACTGTTAGCTGGGTGTGATGCGGTCTGAGTCCATGAGTTCTGCTCTTGGGATGATCTGAGCAATCTGAGCAATCTTTACCACAAAAATAATCGCTACCGCTTCAATTTTTCGAAAAGCTGGTCTTCCATCTACATAATGGCCCACGTCCTGGGTCAACGACCTTTTCAATTTTGTTTTAAATGTATGGTTTTACCCCAATGGCTCCTGTAATCAGTGATTTATTTTGACCAAATTACAGGCATCTTGGTCAAGAGTAATCTGGGTCTTCTCCAACACAGTGAAAAAAAGAATGATACATTTCCAAGATAACGATGCAACAACCTCTAATGCAGAGGCATGTGCTGAGAAAAGCAAAATGGCAAATCTATTCAAAGAGTTGTCGAGACGGTCCAGGGCCATAAGGCATGTTCAAACAAAGACAGACCTATAACCAACACGAATAAGATAGACATGATTCAAAAACATGAGAGGGCTTTGACAAACAGGCTAAGAAATAACAGATGCAAATAAATGGGCTATATGCTAGAAACAACACGACTGGCTGAAGATAACAGACAAGGCTACATACAAAACAACGGCTAGGGTTAACAATAACCAGCGACGTACATGGCCAAAACATGGGGCATATACACAGGTTAACAATGAGATAACTAGAAACAGGTGCAAACCAATAATGATTGGGGGAGAATTAAATGACGGGGTGTTGATACTTGTACCAACAGAGAAGTACATGGCACAAGAAACCAGGGAGTAAACCAAAACACGAGACAGGAAAACATGGGAACAAAGAAGCTGGGGAGGGGCAAGCATGGCACAAACTGGCCTCCTACCAAATTACCCAACATTAGACCATATTTCAGTCTGCTCACTCTCATGGACATTCTCATGTGGACTTTTTGTTTTCAAACAAATGCGTTGGACTCATCTGGCACAAAAGTAGATTCCAGAAATTTACCGAAACATTCTCAACATTCTAAAAAGCGCATTTAAATTCTAGAAACACCTCCTAAAACATCAGGTTCAGGGACAACTTTACGCAGAGCCAACCAAATCGCACCCAGCAACCATCAAAGGCACATAACATGGGCAGAAGGTCTGTCTGCCATAGACAAAGACTGCATGCTCTGCGTGTCCTGGGAGTGATTGAGACACAGCTGCACCTTTTGACAAAAGTAGCTCAAATATGAATCAGCTGCAAAATCATTCTGCAGCATTCCATCTGAGTTTCGAGATGGAGCCAGTGTAAACAAGTAAAGAACAGTGTGGAACAATCAATAAGGCAAAAGCCCTTATTGTATGGGACAGATCTATCCAGCACTGGTTTTGTTAGTCAATATCAATGACTGCAACATAATAATTTTATAAATTATATACTTTCCACTGCTCTAATTCTATTTCTCCTAGTCTTCCTGTTCCATTTTTATTCACAGGTTTTATATTCACTTGCTTTGGCAATAACGTAACTTGCAATATTCAGCCCAAAAACGCACTGAAAGGAATCAAAAAGCAGAGAGGAAAAGAGAGGAAGGGCAGAGAGAGAGAGAGAAAGAGAGAGTGGAGTGGGGGAGGCAGGTCTTTAAATAGCCGTTGTCTGCGTCACAGTTGCACTGAAGCAGTGGGAGTGCTGATGTCACTACTGCTCACCACGTCACTGAGAGCTCCCCTCTATACACACACACATTCACACACACACATTCACAGGCAGACATACAAATGCGCGCACACACACACACACACGCACAGACGCACACATACCCATTTTCTCTCATGTAATTTTCACTGCAATTAACAAATTTCCCTATACCAGCATGCACACACACACGCAAACAGATGCACACTCACCATCACTGCTACGTGAGCTGATTGACCTGACGTCCACAGACTCTTTTCTCCGGTCCTTATGACGCAGGGAGTTGCATTCTGGGTATAGAGCACAATGGATAATGATTGCACACGCACACAGACACACACACACACACTCTCACACCATCAAATAAGCCTCCTTCAATACCCTCTACAAACAGCAGTGCCAAAAATCATTATTTTCAGCATTATGTATATTAGTGCTTGAAAGTGGTCACGTGAGGGTCTCTGCACATGCGCGCAAGGCGATTCTCGCATCCATTGTGCAGGAGTGTGTACGCGTACTTGTGTGTGAAATGGTGCGTGATTCAGTCAGCTGTCCCCCCCAGCAGGACTATGTTCTGCTGTGTATTTCTGCTTCCATGCATGCTCGTTGGGTGTGTAAACTTGGCTACATACACTCAAAAAACACACATACCCACTGTCTGTCGCGACAGATGGAAACACAGGATGATGTATCACAATGCCCTTTGCCAAACAGCAAACAAAAACCAGGATCTAAATCTGGAATCTGTATCTAAAACTGGGACATCAACCCACTCAGTTTGCTCATCGTCACTCATATACAAGGTCTAGAAAGTTCATTCAAAATCTAATTGTAACCCAAAGCTGCTCCACTGGTCCAGGGAGCCCTGCATACATTCTGAAGTCCTCTGACTCACTCACATACGCACAGACGTCTCTGTCTCTCTCTCTCTCCGCCTTATTTTCTCTCTGTTGAGAAATGTCACTTGCACAAAAGCAAATTACAGAACTTTATATGCATGGTGAAGAAGAGGCATAGGTGGCATGTGTCTTAGGTCAAAGGGAGATTTAAATAAACATCATCTTTTAGAGTCTGACTCTTTGAAACAGTAAAGGCATGTATCAAATGATCAGCTCACTGTCATATGTAAATTAGGCCATGCTAATTATAGCATGGAAAAATAATACCTCTCATTAGTTTTATGTCCCAGTCAATGGTAATTCCAGTAAACCGGCCACATCTAATGCTCAGTTTTCATCATAATAACATGAGTCACATATTTCCTTGAATAAAAGGAAAAAATATATTTTTTAAAGTGTGCTGGGGAGGGGGTGGGGGATCACACTATTAGACAAGTACCAGAGCAGAATCTCACAATCACCAGTTCACCTTCTCACAAGTCACATATCCTGTAGTTATTAGGACCCTCAGATACAATATTTGGAAGTTAACTTCGACAAAACAAAGGTTTGTAGATACCTGAGTGCTGCAACATGTCTGATCTGCCCTGGAACTGAGATTTTGGCACATGTTTAAAAGGGGACTATAAAAAGTTGATCCACAATTGGTTTTCCATTCATCTCTTTTATTTGAATTTTAAACAATGTGCTTTTCAAAATCTGAATGCATAAGAAATAATAATTTAAAGATCCCACTTCAATATTGCAAAAAAAAAAAGATTTTACTTTTGGGTGAAAAGCTGTAAAGGTGACAAAGCCAAATGTGAAAAAGGAGTTTTGTGAATAAATGATGTATGTGTACAAAAGTCACATGATTCCATTCCATCAATATAACAGTCACATGACTCCATTCCATCAGTTAACAATCACATGATTCCATTCCATCAATATAACAGTCACATGACTCCATTCCATCAGTTAACGATCACATGATTCCATTCCATCAATATAACTGCAACAGTATTCTGACAAGAGTAAATAAAGGATTACATCTCTCAACTATGAGACTGGGGTTTGTTTTATACATGCACAAAGCAATGACCCACATGCACTCTGAATATTTTACCAGTAATGGCGTTACATCATCCTGAGGTGTTTCACAAAACCCTGACGAATGGAAACAAGACTACATTCATGCTTTAATCTGCCGACTTGTCAGAAGTGTGCATAACATTCGGAAAAAACATGAATGGAAATTTGTGTGTTCACAAATAAACATTTAAATGTTCAGATGGTTTTCCCCTCGCACACAACTTATTGTCAGTCAAAACTGACTCATGTTAGTATGAAAGGCAAAAAGGGTTCAGGTTTCTCTTTTGTGGAAACGATGTGCCAGGTTACTAAAATTCCTTCTCCCAGTCAAGCAATGTGAAAACAAGTGTGTGAACTATAAGCTTTGATCTGCAAGTCATTATGGGAAATATCTCATAATCCTCCTTATGGGGCATGCCTCTAAAAACCCTCCTTATGGGGCATGCCTCTAAAAACCCTCCTTATGGGGCATGCCTCTGAAAACCCTCCTCATGGGGCATGCCTCATGGGGCATGCCTCTAAAAACCCTCCTCATGGGGCATGCCTCTAAAAACCCTCCTTATGGGGCATGCCTCTAAAAACCCTCCTTATGGGGCATGCCTTTGAAAACCCTCCTCATGGGGCATGCCTCTAAAAACCCTCCTTATGGGGCATGTCTCTAAAAAACCTCCTTATGGGGCATGCCTCTAAAAACCCTCCTCATGGGGCATGCCTCTAAAAACCCTCCTCATGGGGCATGCCTCTAAAAACCCCCCTCATGGGGCATGTCTCTAAAAACCCTCCTCATGGGGCAAAACCCTCCTTATGGGGCATGTCTCTAAAAACCCTCCTTATGGGGCATGCCTCTAAAAACCCTCCTCATGGGGTATGTCTCTAAAAACCTCCTCATTGGGCATGTCTCTAAAAACCCTTTGGAGGTCCATGGTAGGTTTACCTACCCCTCCATACCAAGACAAATCCAGTCAGCTAGCTGTGACATGGGCTGATTCAGTGACCATTATGAAAATGGGCTTATCTTTGTATAAGCATTTTATGTGCAGTTTCTAAGAATTAGCTGGTATAGCACGGCGTCTGTGAATGCTCATGCTCATTTAACCACATCTGTTCAAAGGAATTCATGTAAACAGGAAAATATTGCACACAGGAAGACTGAGACATGAAGGAGTCCTGGATTTACAACACTGGTCAAAAGAGAGCATGTTTATTAATTTGCAATATGATTAGCTGGGGTATGTGTGTGCGTGTTTGTGAGTGTTTGTGCTTGTTTGTACCTGACTGTATATTTTCTCCACAGTATCTTTCATCTCTACTGATCTTATGGACCTGCAAACACAGACAACAGAGGAGTTGTAAGCAATAACCAACACACACACACACACACACATACACACACACACACACACACACACACACACAGAGACCTTAGATCACAGTTCAGCTGAACAGGCAGTAGCAATGCACTGCTACCATTTCCATGGTTACGAAGCTGAAACACACCATCAGGGCCCGCAGTGCCTAACACCATCGTCAGCGTTCTTATCGCAGCCCTTTGAACCTTTGCCAAAACAAACATGGCCAAACACTCCCAACATGAACTTATGTGATCTAACCAATGCCACAGAGCATTTCAGACCAGAACTTCATCTCTCAGTTACCCCCTTTTGAGCACACGAGAAGCTCGACAGAAGCGCCATTCGCCTTGCGCAGAAGGGTGAAGGGTAACAGTTAAGCTCAGCAGGAGTTTTCGAGTCAGGTTCTCCTGAACCGGTTCCTAAGGTAACTCACCAGGAGCTTTTGAGTCAGTATCTCCTGAAACGGTTCCAAAGGTAACTCACCAGGAGCTTTTGAGTCAGTATCTCCTGAACCGGTTCTTTAGGTAACCGCATGGAAATTGGGGACCTGTTAACTTAGCATGCATGTATAAAGCAGTTTTATATTGGGAATCACAACACGAACTACTTTTTTCGAAAGGAACCTAGCAGAGAGGAGGAGAGGGCAGGGTTTTTAGAGCAGCGTTGACCTTTGAATTTAACACAAAGATCAAAGACACAAAGAGCACAAGGGCACCCGCGAGAGTTCCCCGTCACAGCCTCCGCAGCCTTTCATCCAATAAGAACGCGGCATCAAAAAACCTTCCTGCATCCAATCACAATCCAGATGCATTCAGCATACCTAATCAGAAGTCTGTAGCACCAAACCTATCAAAGCCCACTCCCCCATCCTATTCACTAAAGGCCGTAAAGAGCAGCATTGCCAGGCTACATAGCTGCTATGCAACCAATCCCCCCCATTTCAACATGCTCAGTGAAACCATGTGAGATCAGATTAGACAAACCTGCCTCTCAGATAACCGACGGACACTGACCCAACCGGACTGCAAAACAACTTCTTTAGATAGAACTGTTTTTTAGTTTTTATGTCAGAGGCTTAGAGGGCAAATCAACAGACTTGCAGCTATGATGAAATACTATTTCAAAGACTGACAACATTCAGCTATGTTGTTTCTATGGAGACAAACTACAACGACTGTTCCAGTGCACGTTACACAAAGTCACACTGTATTATATGATTCCTTATAAGAAATATACAAAATATACATTAATAGGATTAAATTTAACATATGACTAAAGGAAGGCCATTCATGCATACTTTCTTCTTTACCTTTTTTAAATTTGAGTTTTGTTGAAATCCGAGTTCATTTTAGACCACGGCTCACAAACAGTCCTATTGATTCTGCCCATACGAATATAGTGGATTCTGCGTAATACAGTGGATACTGCCGCGTAAACAATGACTGAACCCGCAGAATAAACCTCCCCTTCAAAATGGCAGGGCAGGAAGAACCTGGGGTTTCAAGAGGTCCAAGAGGATTTTCTTTTGCCCCTTCACCTCAAACCTGAAGCCCCGGAAATCACTGCAGCCAACGGCATCTGTGGAACCTTATTAAAACACTGGTGGTTTCATATTCTGGCACAGCTACACTGGTATTAAGGTGCTAAGCTAGGAGCAGAGGTTGAAATTACTCTGATATTTTACAATAGGCCGCTGCCAATGGGAATTTTAATCACCATTGAGGTTTTCTAACCCTCGCCAGGACAATGCTGGGTTACGTCAGGCAGGAATGTAATTAAAGCAAATCGAAGGCTGGTCCTGGATCAGCCTAGCAGCAGGCTCAGAGCCCATAAAGAAGAGCTTAGGAGAAACAACGAGGTGGCTGAGAGCTGGTTCTGGATCAGCCCGCAGGAGGCTGCTAAGAGCCTCTCTGCTGCTGTCGCTCGGTGCTGACAAAGCTCACGGAGCTCAGCATACGAGCACGTGACATCAGCAGCAGGTCTCTTTGTGAAATGTGATTTGTGCGAAGGAAAAGGGAATCAGCTATAATATCAGCACCAGAAGCCTGACACACTATGAAGAGAGCTAGCTGAGTTGAAATGAAATGTCAACGTGTACGGCGCGCACACCCGATAATCCTTCATTATCGATTATAGTCCTGCGAGAGGAGTCCGAGGTAACACTCAACATAATGAAAATGGCAGACGCAGGTGTTTTTCAGAGCGAGATTGCTCCGACATGCCTACATCTGTTGAAGTAAGCTCACCTGTCTGTTGCTGTCATGGTGAGGCTTCTTGATGGCCACAAAATGGCGGATCTTACTGTAAGGTGGAACAGGAGTCAGGTGGTCAGACACAGGTATGTTACAGTCAGAGGTGGCAAAGGCCGAAAGTCATATGACTCACCCTCCCTGGCCAATCACAGGGGTGATTTTGACATGTTGTTGGATGCTGTCTCCTGACTTCCTCCTAGCGTAATAAATCCCCTGCCATTCCTACACACATGGCCACAAGTACAATTTCACATCATTTAAACACCAATATTCATCATCTTAATTAGCAAGGTGATGGACGGTTTGATGCGATAGGCTGACTGCAGTTGCATATAGTACTGAGGTAGGCTAGAACTAAGAGGAGCGAGTTTGGTTGGTGGTAAATGCTGACTGGCTTGGGATTGGTGGATGTGTGCTATAACTAGCTGGCCATTGGTGGATGTATGCTGTAACTAGCTGGCCATTGGCAGATGTGTGCACATATGCTAATTTGCTAGCCATTGTTGGGTGTTGCTCTTCGACTGCCTGACCTTTCCCCTCTTGATGCAGGTGTTAATGGACTCCAGTAGGTCGGCACGGTTCTTCTCACTCTTTGGTAGCTCCGTGAGCTCTTTACCAATCAGCTCCCCTTTATGGTAGCCCATCATCCGCTCGAATGCAGGATTTACATACTAAAACACACACACACACACACACACACACAAGTACAAAGAAAACCTTAAGGTAAAGACCTCCAGTGTTACTCAGTCTGCTGCCAAGCGTAGACCATTTGGAAGGGTTAGATCCCATAACCCACCTGTATGATGTGATCCTCACTAGTGATCTCTACAGCTTCCTGGCAATGTTCCAATGCTGTGAAGATAGAGTTACAAGCTCTGTACCAGACACACACACACACACACACACACATACACGCATCACACAGAGGGTCAGAAATGTCCAGCCTGTGAATGTAAAAAAGCTCCCAAATACTTTAGGTCAAAGGTCAAAAGGTCATATACAGAGGACTACCTGAGTTTGAACTGGGAGCGGACCTCCCCATGCTCAATTTGTATTAGCTCATTATAGCAGGCCATCACACTGGTGTTCTCCATAAACCTCTGAGAAACGAGAAAGAAAGAGTCAAAGGGAGATAGTTCAGAAGCGAGATAGAGGGAGAGCAAACAGAACAAGAGAGGTAGAGACGGCTACCTAAAGTTACGGCTAGGATACAAATAACTAAGGTCCTTTTCCAATGTAATTTGCAAGCAGTTTGCTGTTTAGTTGAACATGACCACCTGCGTTCCCTCTGCAGATCAGACTCTCTGGGTGCATCTTCAGGAGGTTTCAGGTTTTAGCTCTTCTAAATGGAATCAATTCCTTGCTAACAAAGCATCTAGTGAGTGACTACATTTCAGAATGTAATCTCACTAACGTCCTTGGAAAAATGCCCTGCACAACATAGTCATCTCTCTCAAAAGATCAGACCCATCAAGATCAGATCGGATCCTGACTAAGTCTCACAGCCCTTCCTCATCTCTTGTCCTGCAGGACTGAGATCCAACCTCAGAAGCTGCTGCACTCTCACAGGTGGATTTACGTAGCTTCATCAGGCAAACATGACGAGGGCAGAGGAGGAGGATGACTTTTGATTTCACCAGTGATGAATATTTTCTGAAGTCTCATAACATGTGGTCACGTTTATGTTGCTGGTTTATGTTGCTGGAGAACTGTAAGCCAAACCCATACTGACCACTCGTATTACTTTGTCTCATCCATTTATCTCCCACCCCAGCCAATCCCTGACTACCTCCCTCACCTGCCTGACCAATCACAGCCCTGTGGTCCTTGGCTCAAGAGGGAGAACACTCACCCTGGAAAAACCAGAACAGAGGAGGGGCAACACAGACGGCTCCTCCTGGTCTGGGGGGCTGAGAGAGAGAGAGAGCAAAAGAAAGAAAACAGGAGAGGAGGAGAGACACAGAGAGGCATGAGATGGTGTAGAGGTGTACAGAGAGGGTGGAGGCAGAACCGGAGTCCTGGAGCTGGAGTGGGGCGACAGTGGAGTTCTTACATGTGTGGCACCACTGCCAGGATAACCGTGTGTTCTGAGGGCTTGGTGGCTCGGATCAATCTGCGGAGAGCAAGAACACGGTCAAGACAAAAACACCCACCCCAGAAGCAAGATGTAAACACCAAAGCCAAACCAAACAATCCCAAACTAGACTAGAGAAGACAAAACCAAACAAACAGGACCAAGCTTTATGACAGGAGAGAGCCCGAAACGCGTTTGAAACTCACATACACTAACCACTGTGTGTAAAATGTACAAGGACGTGTAAAAATATAAAACAGATATTTATGAGCTTAGGCTCTGGAATAGGTCGCTGTGTAGGCATACACACTCAAAAGTGTTATAATTGGTGTATGGCTTATTTGACTAATGTCTGTGAGCGGTGGATACACTGGTAGGTGTGTGGTGAAGTCTGATATACTTTAAAACTGAAGGACAGGAAAGGTCAGCTTGCATGACTTGAAGAAAACAAAGAGAAACTAACGTGCAAACACGAGTGTCTGAGTTTCTTTTTTTCTTTTAGAAATTTAGAACGAACATAAAAGTTCAACAAGGAGAACAGAAGCCATCATAACATTCAGTGCCTGGCAACGGTCATTACAACAAACATGGCTTACAAAGAACAGAAAAATTGGAGGACAGCTAATGGCCAGTTAGGGCTCTATATGATTGGCCAAATGGTGTGAATGTTTCATTTGATAGGTCGAATAAAGAAAAATCGTTTGATTTATATGTGGCAAGCACGTGAATTTTTCTTATTCACTGTGCCTACTGAGAAGTTTTTTTTTTAATTGCACATGTTCATATCGCGATGATGTTGAAAATTCAATGTATTGGTCAGAACAAGTAGGGATGATGTCATAACCACATCAGAGAGAAGAATTTTTGTTCACACACACTAGAATTTGCCTACCTCGACAGACAGACACACACACAAACACACACAAATGTTTGGCAGCACTTTGTCAATCCAATGACTGCCAAGCAACTGAAACACCACTGTGAATTGTAGTGTATTTATTTGAGAGCAGGAGTGTGTGTGGATACGTGCAGGCTATAAAAATCTGTTGACTTTTGCTTCAATTTGTGTGCAGTTTTGATGGATAACAGTTTCATCAACAGAATGCCTAAGTCTAAAAAATAATGCAAGGATGCATGTGTGTGTGTTTGTGTTTGTGCAATATACTCAGGTAACATTTTAACTATAGTCTGCTAATCATGTCAACACTTCAGCACCCTGTATCTGTGTGAGACCCCATTTACATCTGGTCGTGTCATGGACGTTCCGTCTGCACTGGTATCTTGATAAGACTTTAACTGTCTGCATTTACACTTGAAGAACAGCATCTACATTTAGCCAGAATGACTGCAGCACTATAACTTAAAATCTGCTCGTATCTCATGACAACCAACTTACAGCATTGTTGCTCTTTTCCTGTTGTGATATGTGTAAAGAATTGTAGCCGCTTTGAAATAATCTGTTTTTAATCTGTTTTTAAGTTGTAGGCACATGCCAACATTTCCCCTTTGGGTTGAGCTTAGATGGATTCTTCAGATGAGGCAATGTTCTGGATGAATTGTATATATTACAACTGAATAACATATACTGAAATACTTGCTTCAATGTGTCTCAGAGCACCTCCTAGTGTAGTTTCAGTGACTGGATTGGAAACCCTTTTAAATACGTTTTTGGTGCATAGATTTGTGCTGTTTATGTCATGATCCACGAAATGCCTAGGTCTCTCTGAGTGTGTGTGTGTGTGTGTGCGTATGTCTCACCGGCAGACTGTTTCAGCCTCCGAGTGGCGTGATTGTCTGGCATCGATGATGATGATCTCATGGTGCTTGTCCAAGAAGCACTCAACCGCGGATTCAGGCGTGCGGGCTATATTGCACCTAAATCCTGCACGGTCGCACGCCCACCAGAAGGCATCGCTCTGCCCGTCCTCCTTAGCGAACACCAGCAAAACCTGCATTCACGTGCACAATGGAGAAATGCATATGCAAAAATGTAATTTACATGCTGTGATGTAATAATGCTATAGGGTGTGTAGAAATGCTACAATGCTAAATAAATACAACGCATAAGTACTAAGCAAGAATGTGGTGTGGAGCAAAGCCTTCATACAGGATGGACTTCCCCCCCCCGAGATACAACAGAACCAGTTGTAGAATTACCAAATAATTAGTTTAAAAGTTTCCAGGAACAGCTGGTATATTACAACTGCTCCTTCCAAACAGAGGTGCATTCAAATATATTTGGCAGTAACAATTGTGTGGAGTGAGTTTGAACTGAATATTGGAACACATGACAATACTGCAGTCAAGGTGCCCTTGTCACACACAAACACCATCACACACGCACACGCACACACACACACAGTCAACAAGAAGGTCTGCTTAGCTCCCTGCAGGAAGACTAATGTGAACAGTACAAAAAATAACATCTTACACAAACATGCTTCCTTGTCCGCTCAAGAAACCTTATTGTGTACAGGGCTCCAGACAAAAGAATTACTCAAGGAGCCAGTGGCTCCTAATAGGAAAAAATCAGGTGCCAGTAACTTTTTCTAGGTGCCATAATAATGTGCAGTGGAGGTTCTAGACCATCAGAACTGGGGGGAGGGGGGGGGGGGTGTCCAGTATGTCTGTTAGAGGTCCGGAGCTCGGCTACACTGCTTTGCGAGTCACGCTGTTGAGCGATGTCTCGCGAGCATTTTTTGATAGGCAGAGACGTCCATGTGAGTGGGAGCTAAAGTAGCCTATTGTTTAACTTTTCAAATACAAACTCAAAAGAAAATGGTGGATTTCCAATTACAAAAAATCCTCACCCATAAAAACAATAATAATAATAATAATAATAATAATAATAATAATAATGCTGTTGTATCACCTGTCACCACTGGCAAGTGAAATAATTATATTACTCGCAAATTAATGTTTATGGTTGCGATTGCGATGAGAGCTCTGGTACTCTAGAACTGCAGAACAGTTCCAGAACATACACAGAATGTCTGGTGTTCTCAGAGCACTTCCAGTACCTAAACAGTATCTCTGGTGTTCTAGAACCCCAGAACAGTTCCAGAACCATGTACAGTATCTCTGGTATTCTAGAACCCCAGAACAGTTCCAGAACCATTTACAGTATCTCTGGTATTCTAGAAATCATGGTGATGGTCTAGAGTTTGATCTGAAGAAAGTGGTTATGGTAGGTAAGTTGTTTTTTCCATCCACACAACACTCAGTACACCAAAGACCTGGAGAACCTAGCCAAAGTGGTTATGACATCATCCACACCAGGGCAGCTGCAGATTTCTCAGACAGCAACAACCTTCTCTCAGGCGATCCGAGAGCTGCGATCTTCACCTTGGGGGAAATCTAGGAGGCTGACATCAACACCAGTTTAATTTGAGGACAAGGAGACCCTGGACCCTTCTAATACACTGTTACCTCTTAGGTCTTTAGAGGGTTTGCTGAGTATCTATTACAAAGCAACAGAACATACTGACATATACTGTATGGTGGCTACAGAAACCATCAGCTGTTACCATTAACCATTACCACCACCATTACCAATTACCACTGGAGTGAAATGCGGGTTAGAGCATCTCATTCATCTCTCATTTTTTACACCATGTTTTGTCAGAAATATAAGGTGACAATAAGGTGAAACAGTGGAAATAACACAAAGAGTAACTATATAAGTAACTATATAACTATAAAAGTAAATATATAAATAAAGCATAAAAACAAGAAAATCACACATTTAGATATATTACCAGATTATGAACAACTACAAATGACACATTTGTTGTCAGAGAGAAAGATGGACAAACATGAAGAAAAAAAACACAATCTACCACTCCCATTTCTGCCTCTCTTCCTCTCCACCCTCATCCATGCTGTCCTCTACCCACTCTACATACTCCATTCTCTCCATCCCTCCCTCCTCCTTGAAGCGAGGGATGGCAGTCTCGAGATGTTTCACCACCTCCCAACAGTCTACTGGAGGATACCGTTTACTATCAGCTCAGTGACTGGGTGTGTGTGTATACAGGTCTTTAACTTTGCTTCTGGGGACAAGATCGGATTTTGCTTTCATTTCAGCTGCCTCTTAAATCCGTATTCCCTTCAAATATTCAAATCAAGTTCTTGGGCACGAAGGTGTTCACGAAACAGAAATCAACTGCGGGATTGAAAGGCAGAGGTTTTATGACCATGGTTGTCAAGCTTATCACCACTGAACAATACAAGAAGTGTCATCACAATTGTTTAAAATACATCTGTAATACAGTTGTTTCTTTATTTAATTCAAAAGCAAATGTTTTGTTTCCAGAGGAGTTAGTACCTCAAGTATTACATGTGATGTTTTCAGAGTACACTTTCAGAAAGTGGTGGAAACAAAACCAGCCATTTCAGAAAGTGGCAGGGACATGTCCCCAGAGTCCCTAGTGTAAAAAGGGAAAAGAGTGAGAGAAGAGAGTTTATGTGTGTGTCAGTATGAACTGGCAGAATCTAGCAGCATTTATCCCTGTCTTTAATACAGTGTTGAGGAAACTAGCCAAAGAAGGATGGAGAAAAAAGGAGAGCAAATGCCTTGATGTTGATGGGCGTGTGTGAAAGTTCAACACTCTTTCATCTCTGTCCGCACTGGGGAACCACAGTGCCCAGGTGTGAAATTCCACACCGGCCAGCAAACTTTTCACGCCGCCGTGTCGCACTGCCTCCAGCCACCTGAGGGGGGCGCAGTCTCCATCATGCCAGGCATGGTTCCAGAATAGAAATGCTGGGCCTAGGCCTCTTTGCTTAGGCTACTGGCCCCACGACTCTGACCTGCATAATCGGTTGCAAATGGATGGATGCATGAAGCAGAAGTCCTCCCTTTAGCCCTCTGCTTGAGTAAAAGTACAAAAGTATTGGCCTTCAAACGTATTGAAAAGCAAAGGCTCTAATATTTTTTATTATTTTGCATGTGAAACCTGTCAACATAGAATTTGTTTTCTAATGTAACGTGTTATGTTCCAATGTTTATTTCACAATATCAATACATTTAGGTAGCTGGAAGCTCCAAAAACTATGAACTATGGTAAAATAAATAACATGCTAGCTAGCTAACATAGCTAGATACATGCCAAGTGCGTTGTTAAGGCAGTTTTCTTTTGTGTACTAGCAATAGCCTGCTGACTAGCTAGCTAACTAACCATGTATACAATGCTAATGTCGTACTTATTTTGACATACACAAAAGAAACGGTTTGCTGCAAGATATTGTTAGATTTCTCATTAAGGTAAATGACCAGTAGGTCTATGAAAATAGCTCATCTCTACGCGTTTCCTTAGATTGCATGGGGGATTCTTATAAGACAAAATCTTATGGGATTGAGGCAGGCAGAGAAGGCACTTGAAAACAATGGAGTCATTTTTCTTTTCGACTACTTCAAACTCAGATAAGGCCGTAGGTTTTGTGGAGAGTTACAATTCCTTTCTTACTTTTATGTAGGGATATGTCGTTGAACCGAGCCCTGATTGGTGTGCGTGCTTCGCGCTACTTTTGCTTTGTTACCTTTTTAATGAACACATACGCCAAAAGGACCGACAAATATCGCATAATGTAGTTGAGTAAAAAGTAAAAGATGTAAAGTAAAAAGTTACAAAAATGGAAATACTTGAGTAAAGAAATACAAAAAAAAGCACTTAAGTACAGTAACAAATCACATGTACTTCATTACTCTCCACCACTGCAGGTTTACAAAAGTTTTTGTCTTTTCATTTAGGATTATGGAAAACAATAATAAATTTTAAAACCATTTTTTTCAATTCACTTTCCAAGGACTACAAAAACTACAGCTTCTAAAACTTAAAAAACATTTGAGGCAAGAACATTATTATATAGTATTTTCAGAAAAGTGGGTGTCCTAAGGAAGTCATAGATAATACCTTTGAATACCTTGAGTTTTACGTTTTAGAGATGCACTATCCTAGAAACAATCTACAGCCAGACAGCAAGAACCGCACTGGTGTTGACAATCATGAAGATTCTGAAGGGTTTCAGTGGCCACAAAAACACTTCAGGATTCTCCAGGAAGATGCAAAGACCGCATCCCTTTTTAAGGATCCTTCACTAATCTCCACCACACAAGACAAAAACATCTAAGACATGCTTATGGAGAGTGAGACAAATGTCCATTTAGATAATAACTGTGGTACTGTAGCCTGCAAGTGCTATACATGTGCTATATGTACATTTATTACACCACCTAAATAAACTATAAATAACTGGCCTAAAAGGAGAACTTCTTATACTGGCACTCTGTACTATTCTCTGCATCTGTACCCAAACCAACACATCTTCAAAAATGTGAGACAAGATTTCTTTTGAAAAAACTGAAGGTAAAAGAAAACATTTAAATAGTCTAGCTTTTCAATTGAACATTTAAATTAAATAGCCTAGCTGTGTTGCTTCCAAAAAACAAGATCTGATTCAGTAAACTAATCAAGTTAGTGCATCCAATCAGAACCAATAAAGCAGTGACATCATACTTGACCGACGAAAGTCCCAAAAAACACAAATGTTCCATCACTCAAATGTGACCAACCGCTGCATTCAATTCAATACACATGAAATATAAATGTATAACATAACTAAAATATTACTGTCACGGTGAGGGAGGCTCCCCCTATCGGTTGCCTCCGGCACAGCGGCAGTTGTCCTGTTGTTATTGCGTTGTGTGCGTCCCTCAGGTGGGTGGGGCTTATTAGCTTCCTCACCTGATGGTCGTTTGTTTGTCTATATATGTCTTGTATTTGTACCAGTTGACTGCTGGTTATTGTATCCTTAATTTGGGTCAGTGCATGGGATTTTGGTTTGCGCACGTTATTCATTAAAACCTTTTCTCTGAGACTTGGCATGATCGCTTCCTTTTTGTTCGCACTCCCTGCCCGTCACAGAAGCCCGCCACTTTCGGAAGCCCCCAGTCTCTTTTACTTTCTCCTTCGTTTGTGGTCATGTCTCGTGGTAAGTGCTTGTCTGCGTGTTATTTATGTTGTCTTGTGTGTGAGGAGAGCCTGCTCACTCACTGCTCGTCCAGTGGTGAACGGAGCTATTGACCACAACAGTGCTCTCCTCTAGTGTGTCTGCGCGTGCCTCGTGTTAAGCCAGTCCATCGTCGTTATGTGTCTGTGTTTATATATGTGACGGTGGACTGGCGCTAGCGAGTGTAGTCCTCCAAAGTAGGCAGGAGTCCCCCTATGTGATGGGGTGACGGGAGCCCTGGTCATAAGTAGCCTCCCTAGAGGGGAAGGGCTCCCCGTATGTGTGGGGACCAGAGGGTTCCGGCCTGAAGAGCTCCTGCTGAAGACAGAGGTCCCCCCCTCGTGCTCGGGGTGACTAGGAGGTTGGCCCTGGGGTGTGACCGCTCACCTATGGGGAAGGAGTGCTTCCCCCCTGGAACCTCCGGCAGGGTGGAGGAGTCCACCCTGCTATGCACCTCCCCATGAGGGGCGGTCTCCCCGGCCATCTAGGGATGCCCAGGGGATCTCCAGGCCCTGTGCAGGGGTCTGCCCCGAGCCGAGAGGTTGGTCCAGGAGACGTTCAACTGTGTGGTAGGGAGGTAACCTGCACACACGCACACTTTGTGGGGCCTTGGGGCATGAGGGCCCTGTGACCGACTGGGGCGTGGTTTGTGTCTTGTTGACGGTCCAGCCGGTCCAGGGTCCCGCCCAGGGAGGCGGGAGTTAATCCATGTTGTATGTTTTGTGTTTCAGCTCCGGGACCGCAGGATGTGTTACCCTGCCTTGTCCCTGCCTTCCTGCCCCTTCGTCTTGCGTCCTTTGTACTGCTGCTGAGGACCGCACATCGGGCCGTAGTGAGGCTTGGTGGGGGGGTCTGTCACGGTGAAGGACCACCAGATCAAGACCCTGTCATGGCCAGCCCAATCTACAGACCTGAACCCCATTGAAAACCTCTGGAATGTAGTCACAAGAAATCAAACAAAACTGAACTGCCAGGAGTGGCATAAGGTCACCCAAAAGCAGTGTGAAAGACTGGTGGAGAGCATGCCAAGACAAATGAAAGCTGTGATTAAAAATAATGGTTGTTCCAACAAATATTTATTTCTGAGTTAAAACATTAGTATTGTTGCTTCTAAATGAATAAGAACTTGTTTTCTTTGCATTATTTGAAATGCACTACATCTTTTTCGTTATTTTATTTTGACCATTTCTCATTTTCTGCTAATAATTGCAAAATTTTTGTTTGGAATTTCAAAGACATTTTGTCAGTAGTTTATAGAATTAAAGAACAATGTTCATTTTTGTCATACAGCAGACCCAAGGGGACCACAACACCCAGAATTCCCGTTGTCAACTGCCTTGTTCCTCCTCCCCTCACTACTAGCTCACACATATTCTCAATTTAGTATTTCCCTTATTTACTCCACCAGTCTTTAGTCTTGCAGAAACTTCTGGAAGTAAGCATACCAAGCATTTTTTCTTCAGTGTTTTTGTATTCATGGATCGACCTAGTTTTTACTTTGCGATTCTCCTCAATTCTCACAATTTTACTCAAACATAAAGAATAAAATCAGAGAAACTGATAATTTCGCAGTCTCTTAATTTTTCCAGAGCTGTATATGCCACATATATATATATATATATATATATATATATATATATATATATATTTTGTAAGGGCGATTAGTTCGCAGACGGACTAATCGCGGGGTTTTCGAAAAGGGTGAAAATCGCAAAACAACAAACATTAACGAACCAAGGCCTCTGTAATAACAGCACGGGAAAAGCAGAGAACAAAAGGCTGTGATACTCACAGTAAAAATAAAACAGAGAAATACACAGAGCAGTCTCAATGTGAAAGAATAAATGAGAACGAAAAATACACACTGACCAAACCCTCCTAAAAATAACAAACAGATAGGAAGGGAAAAAGTGTAAGGAAAACTTGAGATAGGCCAGGGATGGCGCAGGAGTAAAAATACTCGAAGCGAACAGCGTGGCATAAAGACACCGGGAATTGCAACAACGTTGCTGAAGAGGCTGACTGAATGAGCGAGGTAAGCGACAAACAACTCAGCAATGAAACACTGCAACTGACTGTCTTCCTTTAGTAGGGAGGAAGACAGCTGCAGGTCATCACTGCTGATTGCGGATTAGTCTAGAACTGGCTCTCAAGCCCCCTCCTGTGGCGGCAGGTGGGGTAGTGCTGGAGCCAGCCCTGACAGAGCCCCCCCTCCTAGGCCCGAGACACCGCGGGCCCAGGGCAACAGCCCTGTCACGGTAGAAATCCCGAATCAGGGAAGGATCCAGGATACGCGAAACGACAGCGCCGTGAGACGTCTCTTGTCGGCGCTAAGACGGTGATCAGCCGAAGCCTTCACCAGAGCCTTGCGAGCCCGTAACCAAGCCTTGCGGTACAGCCGGACTTGGGCAGCGACTCAGGGAACCGCCATAGACTTCTCCTGGTTGGCGAACAAAGGAGGAGGATACCCAAACAAGCATTCGAACGGTGACATGGCCAATGAAGAATGCCACAACATGGTATGGGCGTACCCGGCCCACACCAAATGGTCAGCCAAGGTAGACGGGTTAGACGAAGCCAGACAGCGCAAGGTCTGCTCCAAATCCTGGTTGACCATCTCAGTCTGACCATTAGACTGAGGGTGGAAACCAGACGACAAACTGGCCTTGGCGCCGGGGAGATCCAAAAACGCACCCCAAAACCTACTAGAGAATTGGGTCCCACGATCAGACACAACGTCCTGAGGAAAACCGTAGTTCCTACATGGGTCAGGAGTAAGGACGCGGTTTTGTGTGCAGTGGGGAGTTTGTACAAACCAATAAACCTACTAAATTTAGAGAACCGATCCACAATAACCAGGATAGTAGTCAGACCCTTGGACGACGGTAAGCCCGTAACAAAATCTAGGGAAATGTGGGACCATGGCCTAGAGGGGATAGGAAGGGGATGGAGTAAGCCACTGGGTTTAGAACGAGGATCCTTCCCACAGTTACAAACATCACACTGTGCCACGAAAACCCCCACTTCCTGATCCATTTTGGGCCACCAGAAACGTCTCTTAATAAATTCCAAGGTGCGACGCGCGCCGGGATGGGCCAAAAAAACAGGAGGTGTGCCCCTACAATAAAAGGTAGCTCAGGATCAGGCACTCGCAACACTGGAGCAGTCACCAATCGTTGTTTAACCTGTTTGTGCAGTTGCTCCCCTAGTGGTACAAATCCTTTTTCCACGTAAAAATAACGAATAATATCGAAAGTTCTTAAAACACAAGCCAATCACTACATTTATATTTTAGAACTAGTATAACTTATTGCATACCGATTTTCAGCCATCTACACGCAACTTTCCGCGAGAAATCCTGTTCTGAACACACCGTGTTTACACCGTGTGGTTTACACGTGCAACTTGATTCGCCCATTAAATTGTCCTTTTAAAAAGTCTACGAAGTAAGATGACCATGACCATGTTTTGTCACCTAAAATTCATTTACTATCAAAACATCAGTATCACACTTTCAAACAGCGTATGGAATGTTGGTAAATACCTTTATTTGCTTGCTCACAACATCTTATACAAAGAGTAATCCTTTCCTTTGCTGAGAACAACAAACAATTCTCGACCTATCATCAACATCGGAGCATCGTTTTTAGTAGTCTGCTCTCCAATTGCAAAGCTACATCTGTTTACTTTTGAATTCCGTAGTTTTTATTGGTCTGGAGGGTGGTGGTGGTTTTGAATGACAGCCTTTCACACCTCTGCCTGGCGAGGTATACATTTACATTTACATTTACGGCATTTAGCAGACGCCCTTATCCAGAGCGACTTACAAAAAGTGCTTCATTGTTTTACTCAGAATAAAATAAATAATAAATAAGGTATAAAAGGGGAAGGGAGGGGGCAGCTATCAAGTAACTGCAACTGCAATTGCGACAAGCTTTTTTTTTCATGCGCAACACATCAAGCCATTTCGGTAGTAAACATGCTGACCTAAGATAAGTTACACTAAGATAAACTCCAGAGCACACGCAATCGACTCTGTTTGGCGAAACTGAAGCAGTCGTACATTATTTTGTTAGTGAATAATTTGATTGCATATATTTTTGGACATCATAGAAAAAGAAAATGTTTAGTTTAGCTGGAGTTATGCTGAATTGTTTGGGTAGAATGCTAAACCGGAAGTTAGCTAAGAACGTCTAAGAAGAGCTACGAAGGATGCAGTTGCGTTTGTGAGTATGAATAAACAGTTGTGAATAAGAGAATGCACACTAAATATTAGAATATAAGCAGCATTGTGAACGTGCCAAACGGGGAGAGAACGAAAAATACATGGAGCAGTCTCAACGTGAACGTACCAAACGGGGAGAGAACGAAAAAATACACGGAGCAGTCTCAACGTGTCCAGGGCAAAACCAAAAATAAACCCCTACCCGAAAACAACAAACGGATAGGAAGAAATAAGGCGTTGGGAAAACTTGAGATAGGCCAGTAAGGGCGCAGGAGTAACAGAACTCTAAGAAGCAGGATGGTGACAAGGCACCAGGCATGCAACAACGTTACTGAGAGCCTGGCTGGATGAATGAGGTAAGACGACAAACAACTCCGCAATGAGACACTGCAACTGTCTCCCTTAAATGAGGAGAGAGACAGCTGCAGGTCATCATTGCTGATTACGTCTAGGTCTAGAACTGGCGCGAGAGACCCGTCCTGTGTTGCGGCGGCGGGAGTAGCGCTGGAGCCAGCCCTGACACTGGAAATGAATCAATATGTTGGCCCAACTGTCTACTTCAGTTTGAATCCTGAATTATCATTTTGCTATATGTACACCTTGAGATAACTAGTGTTAAAGTGTATTAGTACAAATTGTTTAGAAATCGGCTCAAAATGGCAGCCGCACAAAGGGGTTAAGCGTCTTGGGCTTCGGGAGTCCATACACACTTTCCTAATCTTTTACTAGTGAGGGCAGATAATGGAGCGGCTAACGCGCTAAAACCTTTAATGAATCGCCGGTAAAAATTGGCAAAACCCAAGAAACGTTGGGTGAGACGCACAGAGGTAGGTGTAGGCCATTGGGTCTTGGCGGGGTCCATAGCCAACTGGTTCTCAGAGATTATAAACCCCAGGAACGAGAATGCACGAGCATGAAAGAGGGATTTCTCTAATTTTACATATAGGTGGTTCTCTAGAAGGAGCTGGAGAACCCGCCGTACGTGCTGGACGTGTTCTTGGGGAGTGTGACTATAGATGAGGATATCGTCCATATAAACAAAAACGTATTTGTCAAGAGCCTCCCTTAAAACCTCGTTAACGCAACGCTGAAAAACCGCAGGCGCATTCATAAGCCCGAACGGCATCACTAAATACTCATAATGCCCAGACGGGGTGATGAAAGCAGTCTTCCACTCATCACCTTCTCTCACTCGTAATAAATTGTACGTGCTGCGCAAGTCCAAATTATTAAACACTGTAGCCTGCTGTAAAAGTGATCTTATTAAGCCCCCTATAATCTATACAAGGTCTAAGCCCCCCGTCTTTTTTGCCCACAAAGAAAAAAACAGCTCATGCAGTTGAGGTCGATGGCCTTATGAATCCTGCCACTAAAGCCTCCTGGATGTATTCATCCATGGCTTTCCGTTCAGGTCGGGCTAAAGAGAACAATCGTAGGAGGAGAGGTACCAGGAAGGAGGTTTATGGTGATGTCATAGGCTCGGTGGGGAGGTAAGAATCCAGCCTTACGTTTACTGAAGACCTCCTTAAGGTTGTGATATTCTTCAGGGACTCCTTCTAGGTTGATGGCTTATAGAGACTCCCTGTAACTCAGGGCATTTGGCAATTTTGTGTGCATTACAACCACAATATAAGCACCTGCCTTCACGAAGGCGATTATTTCGCTCTTGCTTCGACAAACGTGTATGCCCTAGCTGCATGGGCTGTTCAGCACTATCCTCATAACCCGAGGGCTCTGGCCGCGGGGCAGTTTCTGTCAGGGTTGGCTCCGACGCGGCTCCACCTGTGGCCACTAGGGGGAGTTCGCGGACTGTTGCTAGGCGACGTCCCAGCAATCAGCAGTGATTCGCGGCAGCTGTCTTCCTCACTATATGAGGGGGAGAGCCACCATGAATCATTGCTGAATCGTTTGGTCAATTATGCCTCTCGTCTCTCAGCCCTTCTCTATTTCGGTATCGTCTGCGTTGTTTGGTGTTTCGCCACCATTCTTATTCCTGCATTTTTCCAGTCCTTTGCTTATTCGAGTACCTACCTCCTGCGCCGCTTTCTGGCCTCTCTCAAGTTTTCATCCAGCTATTTTCTTCCTATCCCGTTGGCTTTATTTTGGGAAGGGTTTTCTGTTTTTTGCGGCGGTTGCCAGTTTGCCAGTTACTTCCCCTGGCGTCTTTTGTTTCTTTTTTGACGCGTTGATTTTTCCGCGTATTCTTTTGTTTTCTCTACTCGCTTCGTTATTTTTCTCCCGCACTTCGGCGGTGGATCTTTTCTCAGTTACTTACCTGGCGTATTTTGTTTCCCCTTTGACGCGTTGATCTTTCCGCGTATTATTTTTTTGGTTGTTCGTTTGTGCTAGTTGTTTCTACCGTGCTTAGGCTGGCCCTTGGATCCCCTCATTTCGCAATATTACGCGGTGATATCGCTTTCCCCATGACTCACCGCGTTACAGTTTCAGCTGTTACGGTCGGCTTGGTTTGTGAATGCCGTTGTTTTTTACGATCACGCAGCCTATTATCCATTCTAATGGTAAGCTCAATCAGTGCATCCAGCTCATTAGGGGGGTCTCTAAATGATAACTCATCCTTCTAAGTAGATAGCCCCCAACGCCTCAGTACCCCAGTCACTCTCTGCTGCCAGAGTCCGAAATTCCAAAGAGTATTCTGCTACTGATAAATGCCCCTGGCGTATACGCAAGAGTTTTTAGTCTACTAACCCTCCCGACGCCGGGTGATAGAAAGCCTGACGCATGGCTTGTGAGAAGCTTTTGAATGAGGCACATATCTCCGTCCGCGCATATATCCTCTCATAAAGAGGAAGGTGCGACAAAGAAGGCCCAAGACGTCTGACCAGTTAGAGGCCTGTATTAGACATGAATGGGAGAGCATTCCTATTTCTGAACTTGAGAAGCTGGTGTCCTCTGTCCCCAGATGTCTGTTAAGTGTTGTAAGAAGACACTGTGATAAAAATGGCCTTGTTACACTTTTTTTGGGATTTGTTGGCGCCATGAAATTTTGAAGCAACATTTTTTCCCTTAAATTGATACATTCTCTCAGATTAAACTTTTGATCTGTCATCTATGTTCTATTACGAATAAGATATTGACATTTGCCATCTCCGCATCATTGCATTCAGTTTTTATTCACAATTTGTTTAGTGTCCCAACTTTTTTTGCAATGAAGTTTTTATGAATGTTTTATGAAGTTGAATTTATAATTATTTATTATAACATCATTATAATCCTGCAATGCTGCCTTCTCCATATGTTTTTCATTATAAAAAAGCCCATAATTTAAATAATTTCTGTTGGGAACTTTGTACAACAGAAATCAAAGTCTCAAAGCAGCTTTACAGAAATGTGGGCCTTAGAGCCTTAGTGCACAAGCCAAAGGAAACAGTGACAGGGAAGGACTCTGCAGAGATGGCATGAGGAAGAGAGCATGAGGAAACCAGACACAAGAGGGGAAAATTTGGGCACCACCATAAGTAAACAAGGACCTCAACAGGGCCTTGGATCACATTTAAGGATTTGTTAGCATGCGTTTGTGTATGGGGAGAGGTGTATTTGGTTTGCTGTTCTCTGTGTTTTAATTCAAGTTAAAGAAAGCGTGAACCTAGACAACTGACCCAGAGTGTAAACTCAATTAAAATTTTTTTATCTGAATATTTACAGTGGCTCGATCTCTCTCTCCCGTCAGGAGACTCTCGGGATCAGTGTGGCAGCTGTGAGAACTACTGTTCTCACACGTTTGGTGTGTGAGTGTGTATCCTGGCACTGTGTTCACACAGAAAACTGTTAAGAGGATGGCTTCACTATCCACTCACTCACCCATACTCCGACTGTGTGCCATTCTGCATTACAATAACCAGAACCATCCTGCAGGGATTAAATAACCACACACAATTAACCACACTTTACACACCCTCCTTTAAATCCCTGTCAACAGTTAACCACTACTAGGACCGATATTAAGGGGAATATCAGTGTGCGTTTTCTGCTTGCCACCCCAGCATCTAACCCTTATGGTGTGGGTGTCTAACCTTTATGATGCTTCAGGTTCACTACAGGACCAGAAGAGCAATATGGGGAAACCAAAAGGCATTCAAATTGAACAAATGCCCTCACGCTCAACACAGCATTTTACAGTTTCTCTCATTTCTCTTTCTTGTTTTATCTGTCTTTCTCTGTCGGTTCATCCACTGTTCACATGGTGTATATTAGAATTTGCTTATAGAAAAAAAAACATATCCACCCAATTAAGACTATTTAATAATTACTTTCTAAAATCCAGGACAGAGTCATGGAGTGTTTGCACTGGAGATCTGACTCTTTGTGACTTTCCGCAATACTAATGAGACTTCCAAAATAGGCCAGATATCCCATGACCTCTTTCAGAGCTGCAGATTACCATTCATTCCAATTCTGTTTGCTTTTCATAAAAACTATAGACCCAGTTTGATAATCCATAACAGTGCTGTTAGGTCATGAAAGTCATGGGTCTATCAGAATGTCATCTATCCACTGAAAAGAGGCGTAGTAGTCATAACACAGTATAAAGTGGACCATCTGATTACCAATGTCATCATGTGGCATGGTTGCAGAGATGCACTGATCCCAGCTTTTGTGTTGCGACACCGATTCCAAACTCCAGGTATCGGATGATACCAACTATTAATTCGATATCAGTGTTTTTTTAGTTGGTCTACCATAAAAAGCATCTCCTTGTAATTTTCAGTCCAAGTTCAAAAATCACATTAACAGTTACACTTGTGACCAACCTTTGCACAGGTTTCATGGATATAACACCATAAAATGTTTACACATATACAGTCTATGTGCATCAGTAATAAAATATTGAAAAATACTCTCAGTACTAAAATAAAACTAAAAATACTCTGTACGCTCTTGTCAATATCTATCCATCCATTATCTTTATTGCTTAATCACACTAGTCAGGGTCACGGAGGGCCACGGCAGAGTACACCATGGGCAGGTCACCAGTCCACCACATGGCCAACACACTCACCTACAGGCAATCTAGAGTGACCAATCAACCTAACACACATGTCTTTGGACAGTGGGATGAAAACAGAGAAAACCCACACAATCACAGGGAGAACATGCAAACTCTACACAGAGCGGACAGGACCGAGGATTGAACCCAGACTACCTTGCTGTGAGGTGACAGCACTAACCACCACACCAAACCATCATTGCTCAACTTCATGTTGATATTCTTTTCTTACTTCTTCATGACAAAATCCATAGTAAAATACATATGAATCATATGGCCCGTTATTATAAGGCCATGGTGGTGGATTACCTTTCGTGTAATCTGATTTAAAAATACAACAACATTCTTTGGCTGTCTTGCTGTAAAGAAAATTTTTCCTTGCCTTTCTAAGATACGTATAAGTTCTTTATCTTATTTCAACATCCATGCAGATAAACCAAGTACTTTAGCCAACAATTTTCTGTTTCTTCTCCATTTGTCAGCCAAAGATCACTGGGAATCTTTTCAATCAAGTTACCGTATCCTTCAAAGTGCTGAAACAGATCTGGTTAAAATCACAAATGGTCTTCTGTTATCAGTTGAAAAAAGTTTTTGATAAGCCTTACCTTGGCTTATCTATATATATATTATACTTCCACTGGGATATATTCTAAGGCATTATAATATTATTTTTCATTTTTACAAAGATGATATCCAGCTGCACATATGCACACTGACAATAGGTACTACCTACTCCTATTTTATGTCTATCAGAGAGAAAAAATGTCATGACTCATGATTTCCTCACACTGAACTGGAATAAGACCGAAGTCCTGTTGATTGGTTCTAAGTCTAGTATATCTAGTCTTGCTCTCTCTCTCTGTCTCTCTCTCTCATACATAAGAGCTTTGGTGTCATCAGCAGTACTCTGTCAATGGAACCCCACATTAAATCACTCACTCAGACCTCAGTTATTTTCATCTCAGAAACATTAGCAGATGTTGTCCTTTCACACTCACACAGTAACACTGGTTCATTGTTTGATATCAAGCCTTTATTGGTCCTAATGTTTAGTGCACATCGTGCATTAACTCCTTTATACATCACTGGTCTTCATCAGATTTCTTTTTCACGGAGATGGCTACACTCCTCACTTCCATCTTTCATCAGTAGCTGTTCTGGCTTTTTGTAAATATGTATTATAAATATGCACCACTATGCAACTCTCTTCCTCATAATGGATATATTATTTTTGTTATGCATATGTGTAGTTCATGCTGATAATGTGGACATGTTTATTGTTTTTAATACTTTCACTATCCTACCTCTTAAAATGTTTCTCCATGGATCAGTGTCAACCGTGAGCCTGTTTTTGGAAACAATGTCAGGTTCTGTGTTTGTAACCGCACAGGTGGTGCAAGTGTTGATCAGTGAGTGGGGGTTTGGTTGGAGATTTGAGGTGTGTCAACTTTGAAAATGTTTGTGGTTGCCATTGGTTGCCATTTTGAGTGTGTGCTTTCTGAAATATAGGGTTTGGGTTATGGATAGTGTTGGGGTTAGGGATAGTGTTAGGGTTATGGTCAGGGTTAGGGTTATGTTTAGGTCTCACTGGGGAGATGGAGCGTTTGCCTCTCAGCACTGGGGTCTTGGGTTCAAGTCCCTATCTGAGTGGAGTTTCCATGTTCTCCCTGTGTCTGTGTGGGTTTCCTCTGGGGGTCTCTGGTTTCCTCCCACAGTCCAAAAACATGGATGTTAGGTAAATTGGATGTCCCTGACAAATTCTCCCTGAATGTGTGACTGTGTGTCTCTTCATGTCCACTAAAAACAGTTGTCTGTGTGCTTGTATGCCCAGTGGTGTATGGTGCTCTGTCACTAGGGTCTGTCCTCTCTCCCCTTTCTGCACCTGATTCAGTTCCCCAAGGGGCTGTGGATTCTGGTATAGAGTACACTGCATGCAACTGGATTCAGCTTCCTGCTGGTGTGTGTGTGTGAGATTGGACGTGTAAGACTTGTACCCGTGTTAAAATTGTAAAGCGACTTTGGGTATCTTGAAAGGTGCTATATAAATCGAATGTTAATTCATTCTTCATTGTCTGCTGCAAAAGGGGTCTGGAAAGACTGGATGTCTTGACTTCTGGAAAAGTTGGATCTTGCATGGACATGAAGCTTTCAAAATATGTGAGACTTCCAGAGCCTCAGCATACTAAGTGGTGGCTTCGAAGCAGGTACCTTCTGAGCTGTGGCAAGATGTCACATGTTTTCTCTCCTTTACATGTTTAAGGAAGAGACCCAGTTTTACTTCAAGTCTTTTTAAATTCAAATACATATCACAGATGAGTTTGCCCGAGCCTTGGAGCTGTACATTAAGACCACGGAGTAGCTCTGTTGCATCCTTTAAGACCGCAAGAAGCCATTTCCATTTTGCATCAACATAAACGTGATGATCTTGGGATGCAGGTCGTCAAACATTACAAAATTCCCCTTGACTTCACCAGAAGATCTCAGTGTGGTACAGCACATATTCGTAAGCAGTCTTCAACTGAGACAAATATTCCTGAAACTGCCTGTGGTTAAGAGTGCTAGCTTTAATTCAATTAACACAGGACCCCACAAGTTTCATAATGGAATTCTGCTTTACTGCACTGAAGCACAATGTACGGTAGTGTATGGTCGTGTATAGGAAGTGTATGGTAGTGAATAGGTAGTGTACAGGACCTTCTCAAAAAATTAGCATATTGTGAAAAAGTTCATTATTTTCTGTAATGTACCGATAAACATTAGACTTTCATATATTTTAGATTCATTACACACAACTGTAAGGGCGAATAGTCCGGGGAGGACTAATCGCAGGTTTTTTGGGACAGAACTCAAATGCAAGCACAAACTCAGGGAACTAAGACCTCCGACAAAATTACACGGGAAAAGCTTGAAAATAAAATGGGAAATAAGTCTATCGAAAATGGGAACAGAAAATACATGGAGCAATCTCAACGTGTCGATTAGTAAAAGGGAAAACTGAAATACACAGAACGAACTCAACATGACGGTAAGTAAGAGGGAGAACTAAAATACACGGAGCGATCTCAACGTGAAGAATAACTACAATAAATACGCTAATACAAACCCTACCCAAAATAACAAACGGATAGGAATGTAAAAGGCGTAGTAAAACTTGAGGTAGGCCAGGATGGCGCAGGAGTAATAATACCCTCAAAGGGAAAAAAGAAAAATAATTTCCCTCGAAGGGAAAAAAGAACTGGTGACAAAACACCGAAAGAGATTGCACTAATGCAAGTGAAGGCTGACTGCATGAGCGGGTTAGGCGACAAACAACTCAGCAATGTGACTCTGCAACTGTCTCCCTTTAGTAACGAGGAAGACAGCTGCAGGTCATCATTGCTGATTGCGACGAGAACTGAGACTGGCTCGCGAGCCCCCTCCCGTGGTGGCAGGTGGGGTGGTGCTGGAGCCAGCCCTGACAAACTGAAGTAGTTCAAGCCTTTTATTGTTTTAATATTGATGATTTTGGAAAAAAAGTAAAGAAAAAACAAAAATTCCTATCTCAAAAAATTTGCATATTTCATCCGACCAATAAAAGAAAAGTGTTTTTAATACAAAAAAGTCAACCTTCAAATAATTATGTTCAGTTATGCACTCAATACTTGGTTGGGAATCCTTTTGCAGAAATGACTGCTTCAATGCGGCGTGGCATGGAGGCAATCAGCATGTGGCACTGCTGAGGTGTTATGGAGGCCCAGGACGCTTCGCTAGCGGCCTTAAGCTCATCCAGAGTGTTGGGTCTTGCGTCTCTCAACTTTCTCTTCACAATATCCCACAGATTCTCTATGGGGTTCAGGTCAGCAGAGTTGGCAGGCCAATTGAGCACAGTAATACCATGGTCAGTAAACCATTTACCAGTGGTTTTGGCACTGTGAGCAGCTGCCAGGTCGTGCTGAAAAATGAAATCTTCATCTCCATAAAGCTTTTCAGCAGATGGAAGCATGAAGTGCTCCAAAATCTCCTGATAGCTGCATTGACCCTGCCCTTGATAAAACACAGTGGACCAACACCAGCAGCTGACATGGCACCCCAGACCATCACTGACTATGGGTACTTGACACTGGACTTCAGGCATTTTGGCATTTCCTTCACCCCAGTCTTCCTCCAGACTCTGGCATCTTGATTTCCGAATGACATGCAAAATTTGCTTTCATCCGAAAAAAGTACTTTGGACCACTGAGCAACAGTCCAGTGCTGCTTCTCTGTAGCGCAGGTCAAGTGCTTCTGCCGCTGTTTCTGGTTCAAAAGTGGCTTGATCTGGGGAATGCGGCAACTGTAGCCTATTTCCTGCACACGCCTGTGCACGGTGGCTCTGGATGTTTCTACTCCAGACTCAGTCCACTGCTTCCGCAGGTCCCCCAAGGTCTGGAATCGGCCCTTCTCCACATTCTTCCTCAGGGTCCGGTCACCTCTTCTCGTTGTGTTTTCTGCCACACTTTTTCCTTCCCACAGACTTCCCACTAAGGTGCCTTGAATACAGCACTCTGGGAACAGCTTATTCATTCAGAAATTTCTTTCTGTGTCTTACCCTCTTGCTTGAGGGTGTCAATGATGGCCTTCTGGACAGCAGTCAGGTCGCCAGTCTTACCCATGATTGCGGTTTTGAGTAAGAACCAGGCTGGGAGTTTTTAAAAGCCTCAGGAATCTTTTGCAGGTGTTTAGAGTTAATTCGTTGATTCAGATGATTAGGTTAATAGCTCGTTTAGAGAACCTTTTCATGATATGCTAATTTTGTGAGATAGGAATTTTGGGTTTTCATGAGCTGTATGCCAAAATCATCAGTATTAAAACAATAAAAGACCTGAAATATTTCAGTTGGTGTGCAATGAATCTAAAATATATGAAAGTTTAATTTATCATTACATTACGGAAAAGAATGAACTTCATCACAATATGCTAATTTTTGAGAAGGACCTGTATAGTAGTGTATGGTAGTGTATGGTAGTGTATTGGTAGTGTATAGTAGTGTATGGTAGTGTATAGGTAGTGTATGGTAGTGTATGGTAGTGTGTGGTAGTGTATGATAGTGTATGGGTAGTGTATAGGTAGTGTATGGTAATGCATGGTAGTGTATAGTAGTGTATGGAAATGTATAGGTAGTGTATGGGTAGTGTATAGGTAGTGTATAGTAGTGTATGGGTAGTGTATAGGTAGTGTAAAGTAGTGTATGGCAGTGTATGGTAATGCATAGTAGTGTATGGTAGTGTATGTTATGTGAACGTAATGACATACTGTATAACACAACTCTTGTTTCTGGCTAAAAACCTACAGAATCGCTGCTTATAGTAATTCCTCCAGAAACCCATCCGTTGTGTTGTGACAGGATCTGTAGTGCACGTGCTTTTGATTAATTTGCTGTGTGCATGTGCAATGCGTTCTTCTTTTGCAGCATGATGGGTTTTCTCGGCCACCGCAAAGAGGGGATTCTCAGAGCTGGAGACCTCTGACTCTGCACAATTCTCTGTGGGCCGGCGGCAGTAAGAGGTATTGCACCTCCTTAGTACATTTATGCAACTTGACTTACACATAACACCATGTGATGCCATTCCACTCCACATACACACTCAATCTCAGAATAATCTGTCTCAATCCCGGAGATAATCCAGGAGTCCTGCCTGGGACAGCACTGGAAGATCTTTTCCAGAGGCCTAGGACCTCAGACTAATGGTGGAGGCAATTATGTCTATACATCATTATTATCCCAACGTATATTTCAATATACTGTAATCTCTGGGTGAGATTAGAGAAACACAAAAATGTTCAGAGCTCCAGGAACTCCAGACTCGACAAGGGGAAACACTGGAATATCATGGATTAATTTTTAATCGACATCACCCTTTTACACACAGCACCCACATACACACATCAAACCCAGATGCAGTGGATCACACCTCTGTTCAATACATACAAACATTAGCTTGGATATTCCATTCTTAGAGAATTCTCACATCCTAGCGTAGATAAGGTGTAGTCATGCTCGGTGCCCATGGACATCTACCAGATCTGCTGCTCACCAGAATAACACTGAACATTTAAATATATTTGTTACCATCTCCAGTCATACCAACTGCTCTTGTACAACATCAGATGATACATTTTCAAAAAATGAAAATTAAATGTTATTATGCACATTTTTCAGAGACTTTAAAATTTGAGATTAGAATAGACCAGCTACATTATCAAAGCCTCAAATGATCCAGTTCACTCTAATCCAGCCCAATGTGTAGCTGACCAACACAGTCCCAGTCTTACAGCTCCATATCTACAAATACACAAGTCGCACTCGTGAGTGATTACACTCTCTCACACACACACACGCACCCTCACCAGCCTCATTACTAGGTTCACCTGTTCAACTGCTCATTAACGCAAATATCTAATCTTCTAATCAAGCAGCTCAGTGCATTTAGGTATGCAGACGTGGTCAAGACATCCTACTAGAGTTTGGGGAAGAAAGGTGATTTAAGTTATCATGAACGTGGCATGGTTTGGTGCTAGATGGGCAGATCTGAATATTCCAAAAACAGCTGATCTACTGAGATTTTTATGCACAACCATCTGTATGGTTTAGAGATAGGGGTCAAGGGGAGAATGGCCAAACTAGTTTGAGCCTGATAGAAAGGCCACACTAACTCCTCGTGAACTCGTTACATCCGAGGTATGCAGAAGAGCGCCTCTTATCACACATGTTGAACTTTGAGGCAGGTGGGCTACAGAAGAAGTGTACACACCATGAAAGCACTGATCCATCCAGCCATAACAGTTCACGATGCTGCTGGTGGTGTAATAGTGTTGGGGACACTTGTGTTCTTGGCACACTTTGGGCCCTTTAACACTAACTGAGCATTATTTAAACACCACAGCCTACAAGAGTATTGTTGCAGGCCATGTCCATCCTGTGAATCAAGTGTGGGCATCTGTTACCAGGTTTCAAGTTACCAAGTTATGACTGATTAAATGCAGGTACTCAATTTTCTGCAGAATTAGTGACCTCTCTCAAACCCAAATGAGAATCAAGAAATGGAACGACCCTGATGACAAAATGTCTAATGTAATATTGGAACACCTACAAGCAGGAGTAATTCTGGATTAATGCTGGGTAATTCTAACTAAACAGGATTAAAATATGCCTAAATATCAATGACTTCAGAAAATGCAAACTTTCAGGTCATGCACTGCACACCCGAATAACATTCACGCTTTGCATGGACTGACTCAAGTGCTCAGCCATCAGCCAGATGCTCTCTCTCACGTGCGTATGCAGACATTTCTCTCAGTGGGACGGTCATGAGTAAGGCAGGAGCAGATCTAACGTAAGGTGGAGGGTGGAGGAGATCTACCTGTGTGGGTTCCTGTGTGAGACGCATCGGCCCAATACATTCTTCAGTAGACGATACCTGAGTCAGAGAGAGAACGAGAGAGGAGTTAGAAAGATAACGAGGGAATCAGAGAAACCGAAAGAGACTTTAAGATGTTTAATCTCCCTTTACCATTCTTGCTGTTTGCCAGTTGTATTCTGCTGAGTCGATGTCAGAATAATCCCACCATCCTCCCTGACCCCAGTCCTCAAACTAGTCCGCTTCAGAGAGCATTCGAATACCACCTTCACGAGGGACGCCACGTTGACTTGGATTTGCCCAACCACCGGGCCAATTAGCAGACATGCCTCAGTGTTGGAGGAACTTTGTTTAATCGTTTCAAATATAAGCAGCGTTTCAAGAAAGCAGGTTGTCCTAACACTGAGGGCAGTTTAAAAAGCACATGTAACTCTTGTGAGAGTGCAGCTTTGATGCCGGACAGCTTGGCTCAAAGCCTTCTTACCTGTCCCTGTCATCACCACTTATCCCTCAGCATAAGCTGATCAAACAGAACACATGCACACACACACACACACACACACACTCTCTCTCTCTCCCTTTCTCTCTCTCTCTCTACGTAACGTCCTCAACCAAACTGCATGGCAGATACAGCACAAGCATTTTCACACTCCCCTCCCTCCCAGAGATGCCCACACAAACAGACAGAACGGCTTTAGCATGGTCCATATGCGTCTGTTTGTTTGTTTGCTTGCTTGTTTGCGGCGTGCAACTCCAAGGCAGCTCCAGCAGCACCATACTGTATGTAGGAGAAATGAGCTGGCATCCACACGGCCAAAACACGGCATTCTGAAGCACCAGGCTGGAACAACAGGCTCCTGGCAGCAGCTCCTGCATGTTCTCCACTCTCCTCCTCTCTCTCAGACCTGCGTGAATATACAGACTGCTCCCTGTACTCATGGACTGAACTCATGCTAATGCTGCCCTAAAGAGCACTGCAAAATGCCTTTGAAGAAAAACCAAGAATTAACGAAAGGGGTCGAAAAAATAACCTTTTTAATGATTCTAATCCAATTCATTTAAACGGTTCCAAGGTTACTTAAGGTTACTGAGGCATCCATTTAGAAATTGTTTCTGTTATAGTAATGTAACAGTATGCAGAATGGAGCAAAATCATTAGTAGGGCACTGGACCTCCTTTGGCCTTCAGAGCCACAGCAATTTGTCATGGCATAGATCCGGCTAGGTGTTGAAATCGTTCTGCAGGAATCTTGGCCCATGTGGACAAGACAGCTTCTCAAAGTTGCTGAAAATTAGACACAAGTACTGACAGTCCATTCTGCCTCATCCCAGAGATGCTCTATTAGATCTGGGGTACTATGAAGGTCAGGGAAACATGGAAAACACCATGACAGTCCTGGAACCAATCCATGACATTATGACATCATGACCCCTGTGGCCTGGTGCACTTTCCTGAAAGTGTCCTTTTGCCATGAGGTAAACAACCAGGCTGGCTACAAGGCTTTGGTGAGCCCTACTGTCCCTACTGGGACCAGAGAACCCAGAGTGTGTCAACATTAACCATTACTCCACGTCCACCAACCTGAACTGCTGACACCTAAAAGGAAGAACTCATGAATTCATGCTGCTTGCACCAAATTCTGACCTTCCCATCAGTCTGGTGCAACGGGAATTTGGATTCATCTGTCAAGGCGACACGCTTCCAACACTCAGTGATCCGATCGGCATGCTTTTGCATACTGGAGTCGTGCCTTTCTGTTTGGCTCGTCTGCTGTTGCAGCCCGTCTGTCCTGGGGAACGATGAGTCATGCGTTCCGACGCGTTCGCCGGAGCACCAGAGTTGTACTCGGCCACAGTTTTGACTGCGCCCCTGCTCGTCAGCACGATTCCTCACATCCTCCTCTGACCCTTTTCTCTCAGTTGTTGTTTACATTCCCTTTTGCTCAAGGTTTTTCCTCAGTCTCACCATTCCGACAGTTCTTGACACTGTTGCACAACCCCAAGGTTGTCAGATTTGAAAAACACTGGCTCCAGCTAGTCAAGCACCAATGACCATGCCTCGTTCGGAGTTGCTCAAACCAATCGAGTTGCCCATTCTAACGTGGATTCATAATGAAACTGGCCCACTAAAAACCTTCTCTGATTTTTTGCTGTACTCCCATAATCTGATTTTCTGACCAAAGCTCGGGGGCATGCTTAGATGTCAACAATCAGAGTGGAGTCAACAAAAACAGCTCCTAGCCTGAAGATGTGCTCATGTGCTCATATGTACTGGAGGCCTGCAAATTTCGAAAAAGATTACCATGAGTGAGCAGGTGAAAGAGGGCCAAGATTTTAATGAGGCGTCTCTATGGAGTCATGGCAGCTACTTCGCTTCAGTGTTTATGAGGTCATATATTATGTACTTTTACCTGCTACGTTAATGTAGCCATTAAGGCAAGAACTAAATCAGATTCCAGTCTATTCATCTTTGTAATGTGAATGTGGCCTCCGTTGTTGATTCTGTTCAGCTGATGTATTTGAGATTTCACGTGAGTACTGTGAACTTTGTGGAATATCATCCGATATATCAAGTATACCTCATTTCATGTCAAATTACAGAATGATCAATATGATATTACATAAATGATATTATAGCCTTTACTGTAAATGGTTTATAGTTTATGAAGAACAAGTCAAAGCATGAATGTATGACTGACAGCAATGAAAATTCAGCTTTGATCTCTGGTGTATAAAATTGATTTGTACATTGATTGAATGATTTGTACATATACCCATATTTGGTTTGGTTTGTAGTGTAATATTGGCTGCATGAAATCAGCACAAGTCATATTTGGCCTGTGAATAAGTTCCCAGCCTCAGATTGACGTCCATTCCAAGAGACTTAACTGCCATTTAAATATCATAGAACTGATCAAGTAACTCACATATGTGTGGAAACATGGGACTATCAGACATGGAGTTCTTTAGACCACCATGGAGAAATGTGCACATTCCACTCAAAGCCCAACCCATCTGTCTCTCTCTCCCTAACTCTCCCTGTCTCTCTCTCCCTAACTCTCCCTGTCTCTCTCTCCCTAACTCTCCCTGTCTCTCTCTCCCTAACTCTGCCTGGTTCTCTCTCCCTGTATCTCTCTCCCTAACTTTTCATGTCTCTCTCTCCCCAACTCTCCCTGTCTCTCTCTCTCTCTCTCTCTCTCTCTCTACTTACATTTAGTTTGTATTGCACAGCTTTATACGTGCAGGATGCCATGAAATGAAAGTTGTATTAACCTGAGCACACACACACACACACACACACACACACACACACACACACACACACACATGAACAAACCATTGCTGTAGCTACGTCCTTAACCTTAATAGAACCACATGAAGGTCTTGCAGTTCTATTAATTTCAATTAAGATTGAAACTCTATTTTGTGTTAAAGAAATCAAGACGATTTCCACACAACATAAAAAGAAATTGTCTTGCTATCATTATGGGTATATATTCTCCCTAGAATGAGATTAAACACACACTATTCTTCTCATGGCTCACTGTCTGTGTGTCACTGCTCAGTCACATGCTAACACACACACACACAAGCACACACACATCAAACAAAGCCACCCCTTCACACGACACAGGGGGCATGATAAAATCAGTCTCTGCTAAATTTAGCCTCCCAGATGAGATGGGCTGGCAGCAGAATGAGCTCTGTATTGGTGCAGATCGGCTTGGCGTGTGTGCTAGGAATAGACTGTTCCGAGGTGCAGAGACTGATACGGGCACACACACTCACGCACACACACTCTCGAAAAGGTACAACACGGTGATGTGGTGACCCATATGCTTGGACTATATTATCAGTACAGTGAGGTTCTAATAGATTTTCTGTACTTCTGTGCAACCATTTAGTTCTGTGTATGATTAAAACAATACCAAACAAATCACAAACAAGCCACTGAGACTGTCTTTCAATATGGAGCAAAACTGGAAATGTTCTTATAATAGACAGATAGTTTGCCCTTAAAATACTTACATTTCAGAACACATGCAACAGGTTTGAACACATTCATTAAACATTGATGTCACTCACTGTAGAAACACAAACACTTTCCTTGTTACAAAACACCAAGATATTACTTATCTTCAGCACCGCTGACACAACACTCATTACAGACACACCACTCACTCATTACAGATACACCACAACACTCATTACAGACACACCACTCACTCATTACAGATACACCACAACACTCATTACAGACACACCACTCACTCATTACAGACACACCACAATAACACTCATTACAGACACACCACATCACTCATTACAAATACACCACTCACTCATTACAGATACACCACAACACTCATTACAGACACACCACTCACTCATTACAGACACACCACAATAACACTCATTACAGACACACCACAACATCACTCATTACAGACACACCACAACACTCATTACAGACAAACCACTCACTCATTACAGATACACCACAATAACACTGATTACAGACACACCACATCACTTATTACAGATACACCACACCACAACACTCATTACAGACAAACCACTCACTCATTACAGACACACCACTCACTCATTACAGATACACCACTCACTCATTACAGATACACCGCATTACTCATTACAGATACACCACTCACTCATTAAAGATACACCACAATAACACTCATTATAGACAAACCACTCACTCAGTACAGATACACCACAATAACACTGATTACAGACACACCACTCACTCATTACAGATGCACCACATTACTCATTACAGAGACACCACATCACTCATTACAGATACACCACATTACTCATTACAGATACACCACTCACTCATTACAGATACACCACAATAACACTCATTACAGACACACCACTCACTCATTACAGACACACCACTCACTCATTACAGAGACACCACTCACTCATTACAGATACACCACATTACTCATTACAGAGACACCACTCACTCATTACAGATACACCACATTACTCATTACAGATACATCACTTACTCATTACAGATACACCACAATAACACTCATTACAGACACACCACAACACAACACTCATTACAGACACACCACTCACTCATTACAGATACACCACAATAACACTCATTACAGACACACCACTCACTCATTACAGATACACCACATTACTCATTACAGAGACACCACTCACTCATTACAGATACACCACATTACTCATTACAGATACATCACTTACTCATTACAGATACACCACAATAACACTCATTACAGACACACCACAACACAACACTCATTACAGACACACCACTCACTCATTACAAACACACCACATCACTCATTACAGATACACCACAACACAACACTCATTACAGACACACCACTCACTCATTACAGATACACCACAAAAACACTCATTACAGACACACCACATCACTCATTACAGACACACCACTCAGTCATTACAGATACACCACAACACATCACTCATTACAGATACACCACAATAACACTCATTACAGACACACCACTCACTCATTACAGATACACCACAACATCACTCATTACAGATACACCACATCACTCATTACAGACACACCAAAACACATCAATCATTACAGATACACCACAACATCACTCATTACAAACATACGACAACAACAATGATTAAAATCACACCACAACACATCACTCATTACAGGTACACCACCACAACACTCATTACAGACACACCACAACACTCATTAAAGATATACCACTCACTCATTACAGATACACCGCATTACTCATTACAGATACACCACTCACTCATTAAAGATACACCACAATAACACTCATTATAGACAAACCACTCACTCAGTACAGATACACCACAATAACACTGATTACAGACACACCACTCACTCATTACAGATGCACCACATTACTCATTACAGAGACACCACTCACTCATTACAGATACACCACATTACTCATTACAGATACACCACTCACTCATTACAGATACACCACAATAACACTCATTACAGACACACCACTCACTCATTACAGACACACCACTCACTCATTACAGAGACACCACTCACTCATTACAGATACACCACATTACTCATTACAGAGACACCACTCACTCATTACAGATACACCACATTACTCATTATAGATACATCACTTACTCATTACAGATACACCACAATAACACTCATTACAGACACACCACTCACTCATTAAAGACACACCACTCACTCATTACAAACACACCACATCACTCATTACAGATACACCACAACACAACACTCATTACAGACACACCACTCACTCATTACAGATACACCACAAAAACACTCATTACAGACACACCACATCACTCATTACAGACACACCACTCAGTCATTACAGATACACCACAACACATCACTCATTACAGATACACCACAATAACACTCATTACAGACACACCACATCCGTCATTACAGGTACACCACAACATCACTCATTACAGATACACCACATCACTCATTACAGACACACCAAAACACATCAATCATTACAGATACACCACAACATCACTCATTACAAACATACGACAACAACAATGATTAAAATCACACCACAACACATCACTCATTACAGGTACACCACCACAACACTCATTACAGACACACCACAACACTCATTACAGATACACAACAGTCATTACAGATACACTGTAACCCATCACTCATTACAGACACACCATTTCCCATCACCTCAGCAGTCACTCAGGTCACTGCCCTGTAACACCTCAGCAGAATGGCGTCCAGTCCAAGTCTTCGTCTTCCTTTGTGCTACACACTTTAGGGTTTCTCCTCTCTTGTACACAGCTCATAAAAGGGCTCGAAAATGACCAGCTCGGATGAATCAGGTATGCAAAATACTATCTGGGCAGAGTGAGGTGTCTTCCTGGGTTTCATCTACTGCATATATGTAGGAGTTCAGGGCTTCCAGCTTTTCTGCTACTTATGGAGTGTGTTTCACATTAGTCCGATAAACGTCTGGTTCAGTGGGTTCAGAGGTCAAAGGTCAGCATGGAACAGATAGCCTCTAATGTCAGAAACCTTGGCCACAACAGTATAGGACTTCCTCTCTCTTGTCACGACACAGACACTTAAGAAACATTACCACACACACACGCACACACACACAAGCTAAGTGCAGCACGCATACACATTCACACAATGGATGTTTATGTGAATTTTAAGAATGAGGCCAACACATATTGTACATGCCTATTATACATATATTGAAAGTTTCTAAGCTTAACCCCAACCTAATCTGTTGGTTCTCAAAACTATACCAGAACTATAGAACTATACCAGAACTATCCCAGAACTATAGAACTGTACCAAAACTATACCAGAACTATAGAACTATTCCAGAACTATACCAGAACTATAGAACTATACCAGAACTATAGAACTATACCAAAACTATATCAGAACGATACAAGAACTATAGAACTATACCAGCATTATTCCAGAAATATAGAACTATGCTAGAACTATAGAACTATACCAAAACTATTCCAGAAATATAGAACAATATCAGAACTATAGAACTATACCAAAACTATATCAGAACTATACCAGAACTATACCATAACTATAGAACTATACCAGAACTATCCCAGAACTATAGAACTATTCTAGAACTATAGAACTATTCCAGAACTATTCCAGAACTATAGAACTATACCAGAACTATAGAGCTATTCCAGAACTATAGAACTATTCCCAGTACAAAGACCAGTCCAGCATTCCTGCTCACCACTCTGTCAACACAGGCTCCTGACTGCACTTCCATTGAGCCACGTTCCCGTCCACCCGTGGCGGAGACATGGTTGTGACCATCAGCATTCACAGACAGACATGCACCCTGTCTACAATCACCTCAGTGGCGGAATCACACACACACACACACACAGTAGTCACTTTGCCCTCTCTGTCTTTCTCTCTTTCACCACCCAAAAAAAATTACAGGTAGAGATAACTGAACAAGAGTACTGAATTTCTACTAATATTTCTGCCAGGGAGAGTGACTGAAAATGACAGAGAGTGAGTGAGAGTGAGCGAGAGTGAGTGAGAGTGAGTGATATATAGATAGAGAGGTCTCACAATTTCACAAACAAAATTTCATCAGTGTGTGTGTGTGTGTTGATGGGTCCAACGTCATGATCACAGATGGTCCGCAGTTCCAGACCAAGTGCTTGTGAGAAACTGCATGCGTAGGCTAATGGGAAACGTACACACCCTTACAAACACACACACACAAACCAGGAACACACAACCACGTGTGAACATGCAGCAAAGAATCAATATACCAGATACATAATCACACACACCTGGAAACCATAGCAACCAATACAGGTGGCGATGTTTTGTCCTTATTACACAGTTCAATTTTCACTCACTCTCTCCCTCTCCCTCTCTCTCTCACACACACACACACACACTCAGGCTGCAGAGGACCGTGTGAATGTTCTCTCTGTAGTGCAAGGTCATTTTGTACATGCAGAAGCATCATCGACAATGCAGCCGCTAACGGGCGACCTTTGACCTTTGTTCAGCACCAGCACACGGTGCGGCACCATGACTTTATTTATCAATGTGTTTAGTCTGTGCAGCTGCGCCTTCTAACACCCATCATCTACGGCAACCTGTGGGAGGCGTGTGGTTCCTGTACATCCCACCCCCCCCCTCCCAAGCACAGTGCCACTGCCATGGAAACCAGAGGCACAGTTCCATGGGTCATGGCCTTTCATGTCACTGAGACTTCTGAGTACGGGGCGAGGGCTTCTCTCACCTCTGCTGTCATGGAGACATTCGCAGCTCCTTTGACACAGGCCGCTGTCTAGGAAAGAACGTCGCCAACGTCTCTTAATCACTAGTGTGCCGTAGGGGCCCCATGTGTAGGAGCTCCATGTGTGGGGGCTCCATGTGTGGGGTCTCCATGTGTAGGGGCCCCATGTGTAGGGGCCCCATGTGTGGGGGCTACATGTGTAGGGGCCCCATGATTAGGGGCCCCATGTGTAGGAGCCCCATGTGTAGGGGCCCCATGTGTAGGAGCTACATGTGTAGGGGCCCCATGTGTAGGAGCCCCGTGTGTAGGGTCCCCATGTGTGGGGGCTCCATGTGTAGGGGCCCCATGTGTAGGAGCCTCATGGTGCAGGCAGGCGCCGCGCTCGGCTCAACTCCGTTTGGCCCCTGCGGGGCCCCTCGCCACTGGGGTGACTGTGCCAGGGTCCAAATCCGCCGGCCAGGCTGCGAACGCGTGGCGACCTATGTAGGTCGAGTTCAGCTCAGAGCTCTGTGATTCGCAAGCTCGTTACATACGCCACGTCCCGAGCTGATCGATCTGCCCCGAGCTCCTGGCACTACACACGTAGTAAATTCTGTGTGTATTTGTTTGTGTGTGTGTGCGTTGGGACAGTTTGACTCTCATCATCCTTTTTGCATGTGATTGTTCACACCCTGCAGAGCCCTAAGCCAGAGGGGTAAACAGAGAGGAACACACAAACACACACACACACACAGCTCATGATGCTGATAGAAAAACAGTCTTTAACTCAAAGCTGTGAGAGGGACATGGGACAGACTCAGGGCCCCTCACTCACAGGGCCCGACCCCCCCGACGGGCAGACGCTATTTATAATCTACAAAGAATAATAGTACAAAATAAATAAAGAAAGAACCAAAGTGTGTGTTACTCAGTGGATTTAAGCCAGTGCTTTATTTTCCGTTTTTAATAACGGGTGGACTCATAAGTATGATATACAATTAAAGACAAGTAAACATTAAATAAAAGGGTTGCAATCCACTCATGGCATGGATGCAGTATCTTTTCCTCTAACTCCCTGTCTCTCTCTCTCTCTGTGTCTCTCTCTCTCTCACACACAAACACACATTCAGTTTTATGTAGATAATTTTGTCTTGCTGTCTTTTCAAATGTCATACAATGGCCCAAGAGACCAATATTCAGGCGATGGAGGCATATATTTATAAACTATTCATTATTTCCAAATAACTTAAGCAATTATACTAATAAAAGCTATTATTAGGCATTACTGTTACTTATTATACTAATAACTATTTCTGGGTGTAGCTACGGAGCTTTGACAGATGAGATGCAGGGAAGGAGTTTGTCAGCGGCGGTAGTTCTCACCAGACCTACTCACAGCACGTGGGCATTTGGATATCACTGCTAACCCACCAAAGTACACAGCATATGGGCTTCACTGGGAAACTCTGCACTAGTCTGAGTTTATATCACCATGCAATTTTGAAAAAAAAAAAAAAAAACAGAATTATTATTATTATTATTATGGTCACCATAAACGAACTATACTGGGCCTGCTCCATTTCTTGAAACCTGCCAGCAGGGTTTTTAAAATGCATAACTAAAAGCATAATGATTACTAAATAAACAGCATACAACCAGAGGTAGAATCGGTTCGTATTTGAAGTCGGGGGTAAACAACCCCTTTGAAATGTACGGGTTATCAACCATTGCCATAAAGGCTTCCAGGCAAGATACGGAAACCTGGTGGTGGTCAGACCAAACACCAAAATGGTGAAACGGCGAGAATCAATAAGAAACCAAATATATCTGCTCGGCACAAACCTTAACGCTGGTGTGACTAGTTTGGGTCTCGGCTTCGATGCAGATGTGGCCGCCACTGTTTTGCCTCCGCTCCCTGTCAGAGTTGTTCCGTGTGTGCCTGCTCTGGTATGCGATCACGGAGGGAATCGTGTCTGCTGCGTCCGTCTTTATAAAGAGGCCGTGCAGGGTGGTCGCGGTGCCCTGAGAGATCGTGGTGGTCTGGTGCGGCGAGTTTGACTCGTCCGAATCGCGGCAGTAGATCACGCCGCTTTGGGAGACGTGAATGCTGGGAGCGCAGCCCATGGTGCCCACGAAGCAGCGCCCGATGCGCAAAGCCAACGAACAGATAATAGTTTCCTCCCGCAGTCTCTCCTGCTCCCCGGGTACCACCACCGCTGCCTGGCCGCTGTCACGCTACCGTTTCCCCGGCACATCGGCTGACGTTTCCTGCAGTTGCAGCTGTCCTGCCGCCGCTCGGTCCCCTCACACACAACATGAATAAATCGGCAGATGCTCCATCTTTACCTCATTAATTCGCGCACCCTGTGATCTCCAGATACATATCTTCTGCAGTCCCCGCGACTCAACTAGTATCTCACATTCAGCAGATGCGCGTCGACAGCGCATCATCTGCACGATCACGTTTGTGCCATTTCCCTGATGCAAAACAGTGAAAGAAATCAACTCTTTTTTTTTTCAAAGAAACCCCTTCTGTTCTTGTTCAACAACAATCTTGCTCTTGTTCAAACAATACGCGATCAACTATTACAAATCCGGTCCGACGGCATTGTAACGATCTGGTCATGAGGGTATCGCGGAGCAGTCTGGACCGTGTAGAATGGCCGGTTCTGCACGCTCTAAACATATATCAGCCTGTCCGGTCGACAGTCCGTCAACACCACCACCAGACACACGGAGGCATCTGTAATGAGCTCTCAGGGCACGTGAACAGCTCCTTTTTCAAACAGCACCGCGTAATACAGGAATAACAATCCCTGCGTTGTGTGTATGTGTGTGTGTGTTAAGCGGGATTTATACATGGTTCCGATTACATTACCTCTCGTGATTAAAAAAAAATGGCAAGTTAACAGATGGTTCAGCATACACAGTGAATTTTCTAGAGAAATATGGTGCAGACAAATGTAGCCCGTTTTAGAGGAACGATAAAGACAAAAATACAACAAATTTCCAAATATTTCATAATGAACATATCTTCACCACAGGTGTTCCAAAACACTAACAACCTTCTAAGTTTAATTCGATCAGGTAAGCAGCAGGCCCAATGTACACCTGTTCTAGCAGCCCAGATTAACAGCAGTTCATTTGTTTGTTTTTAAACGACCATCTCTCAGAAACAAAAAAAAACAGAAGTTTAATAAAATTAGAAGGATTTACAACATACTTGAAATTTCGGGGGGGGGGGTGTATGGATTAACAATTCTTTTAACACACTTGAATGTTTTAGTCTCAAATACAATTTTTGTTGGTATTATGAATATAAAACATCATTGCTACAGGTTTTCAATGTATGTAGGCTATAAAAGCTTTACAAATGTGACATGCGCTTCGAATTGACGCACTTGGAGCGAAATCCCTTCCGTCTCCAAGATTAGATCTATTAAACACCTGCCTGCAGTCCAAGGGCTGAGCACGACACGCACACCTACAGCACAGCGGGTGCAGATGAAACCCCGGGATAACCTTTTGTCCTCCAAAATTCTTTTCTGACGGGAAAACGTGCCGTTTGAGGATAACGTGACACAATATAACATGGCAAACTGATTTCTCTAATGGCTATAGAATGCTTCTTATTATGTCTTGCCATATATTAATCTAAACGTCTGTCAACGGTAGTCAGTAGTGTCAGTAGTGGTCAGTAGTTGTCAGTACTCCTTGAGTCTTCGTTAAGTCCTTATAATATGTAACCCAAGTCCATAACGCCATAACTCAAGGCAATCTAATGTAGAGATTCGGCTAGGGGTTTTCCTGATTAACCGCGGGGCTTCTGCCCGAACCAAAGCAATACACGAATAACACAATCAGCCACTCCACGTGCCAGCTGGAAAGCCAGAACGCAGACAAACATGCGACCAACTGAGAAACATCTTGTCCGACACATTCGCGTCGTGTTCCAGGGACTGTTCATTCTGGATACGTTGCAGCAACATGACACTAGTAAAGTGTCATATAAAATCAACCCTGGCCACAGTTTAACGACGACAAGACCTGAGGCGACGTCGCGCCTTTTTAAACATACGTCCGTGACTGCCCCCTGGCGGAAAGTGCAGTTCCGTTTAGATTAATTATGCTGTTGCTGTAACAGTGGTCTGCACATGCCATTATACCAAAACACACACTGTATACAGTATACTATATTACTATATATATATACATACATATACACACTATAGATACTATACACACACACACAGATTATATATATATTTATATATATATATATATATATATATATATATATATATATATATATATATATATATATATATATAATCTGTGTGTGTATAGTATCTATATATCTATCTCTCTCTCTATATATATACACTATAGATACTATACACACACACACACACACACACACACACATATATATATATATATATATATATATATATATATATATATATATATATATATATATATATTGAAGCTAGTGGCTATATAATATCCTTTCAGCTCATCTTAAAGTAAATGACATCGATCGAGATGCTTTTAATGACCTGTTGGCTTCCCCATCGACCCTCGGTAATACACAGCCTACACTGGTCCCCGTACAGTACAGACAGCGGACGAGATCGCCACGCTGTTGGCCGGTCAGTAGGTAAGTATTTATTTAGGCTTTTATCAGGTAAGGGGCGCAGTCCTTTGCTGCGAGCGGCGCGTTCGAATCCTCCCCGACGAATAACGGGCTCGATCCAAAAGAGGTAATCTTTTAAGGCCAGGCCAAAGTGCGATCATTTCAAATAAAATTTGAAATTTACCAGAACTACAATATCTAAACAGTATAACAGAGTTCGACGGTATTGGAAGATTCACGTTTCATAACATGGGACACTTTCTATTTACAAATATTGGACAACCACGAAGTTTTAGTTCGTCTTTCTCAAACCGCAAATTTGGTCTAATCGCCGTTTACTGTCCGTTGCCCTTAATTAGCCGAATTGTATCAACATACGTACTACAAAACAAACGTGATTTCAACGTCAACAATTAATCTTACCTTTCTGAAGGGTCCGTTTAATAGTTCGCTCTCACTTCGTGTGACGGTGAATATACTCATTTCTTGAGTGCCCAGCAGTGGTGCCTTTAGTGTCAATCCCAAAAATCAAGTAATAAAACTTCACCGAGAGGAGTTTCCTCCACCATTCTACCCAGAATAGCGGCGCAGTCAACCTGAACAGGAACTTTCCGAGTTTGTGTCACAACTTTTCACCCCCACAAATATCGCAGTGGTAACCTTGGTATGCCCGCGCGGTCCTAGCGCCGCGGAATTTATTTTTTGTTCCCCCGCTGACTGATATGTAATACCTCAAGAAAACAGATAAAAAACGATTACATGTAGAAATGAGCTCTACGGAAACAGGCATTCGCGCTTGATGCAAAAATGTCTGCGTTAAGCAATTCGGCAGGTCCACTCTTACAAAACCTTCACTTCTCGACATAACGGGCTACCAGAGCAACCCAATCCCAACACAGAGAGATTTATCGGCGGTCCCAATGAGGAGATTTTTGGCCTGCTGGGACTGCTGTAGGTCACTATAGTGCTTAAGACAAAAAAACAAAACAATAACATCTCCTTCCGCAGGTGAATATAGGCCGCAGTCTTACGGCGCAACGTTCTGCACGGGTACAGGACACTTTCTACCCTTGAGAATTTAGTGTTGTCCTGTTGTCTAGCAATCCAGAACTTATGCAACGACAGCTGATCAGCTTCTTCTGACTGGAATTAGGTGTGTCAAGAAAAACAAACGGGGGCGGAGTTGTCAGCCCCAGAATAACTCACAACTCAAGGATCAAAACTGCGGAATCTGAGAACCATTGTGTAATTACAACACACACACACACACACACACACACTAAATAAAGAAATAAATATATAAATAAATGCATGAATATATAAATAAAAGAACAAAATGTATTTATGCAGTTTTATTGTACAATGAATAAGCTTTACATGTAAAATATCCAAACTGTCCGTCTGTCACCGAGTCCCTCGTCATTTAAACAGGATCGATCACTCCACTCTGTAAACTGACATGTCTCCCTGGGTCGACCCCCGAAGTCACTGTGCGGCTTGCCCTTTGACCCAGGCTTGCAGCGGCCTGGCGGCGTGTGTGTGTGTGTGTGAGAAGCGCTCCCTCGCTCGCTCCCAGTTCTGCTGGTTCCTGCTGCGGCACACGGACGCCTCCTCCACAGAGAGCGCGGCGGCTGAGCCCAAACCCGCCTGCCCGGGCCGAACCTGTAGCCCGATCTGGGGAGGACGCAGAATTACACCGTGCGTGAGTGATTGTGAGCGTCATGGAGCACAATGGAGCCAATTATATTTGTAAACATTAGAAAGGTTTTTTTTTTTTTTGCGTTTATGACCCGTGTGCAAATGTTTAGGAATGTATGAGTGTATTTAGTGTGAGTGTGTGCGTGTGTGTATTTAAAGGCTCGGTGACGCCAGCTCCATCTCTGTTAAGGAGTGTATTTAGTTTGTGTGAGTGTGTGTATATTTACAGGACCGGTGATGCCAGCGCAATCTCTGTTTAGGAGACTATTTAGTTTGTGTGAGTGTGTGTGAGAGTGTGTGTGTGTGTGTGTATTTACAGGCTCGGTGATGCCAGCTCCATCTCTGCCTAGGCCCTCTCCACTCTTCCAGCCCATTCTCTCCAGCATCCGTCGACCCTTATTCTCCTCACTGATCTCTCTACACACACACGCACGCACACAGACATAAATGCGCACATACACGTACACGTTGGTCAGACATTCCGTATACGTTCGGTGACAATCACTGTCTCACTTCAGTCTTACAGGTTTTACTGCCAGATAAAGGACAAGAGGAACTGCCAGTGTTGGCCAAATACAGCATACATGCATTCATTCAGACACACTTGCACCCATGTGTACACACACGTTCATCTGTTCATAGGTTCCTGTCCAAGTTAACCACAGTATCGGTGCTTAGATGGTGTATGGGGCCACTGCGATCAGCATTCGACCCCATGCTGAGCTGAGAGATGCCCCGTACATTACACTGATGAGAGATGCCTCGTACACTACACTGAGAGACTGTGTAGCTCGTCCCACACACACACACACACACACACACACACACATATACACACACACACACAGTGTGGTATATCTTTGCTCTCTGCCCCACAAGGCAATTTATAATCACGTTAGCAAAGCTGGATCCCTTATGACACCCAGTTCCTAAAACCAGTGATATATAATAATAAAGTGGAGCGCTGTGCCCATAAACAGGACCAGGTGCTGTGCAGGAAATACTCTGGCTGTGCTCCAACACCCCCCCCCCTCACACACACTTCCCCTACCACCTTTCACTCACTAATTCCACAATGCATGGCTAAAAGCGCCGCTAGCTTCGAGTGCAACTGTGTTTAAAAGTCGTAGTTAGAATTTTTGACTGGCATTTTTTGAGCTGCTATCAGGGGCTAATATTTAAAAATCCAAATTTCTCACACACTCACACACACTCACACAAACCTGAGCAGCCAGCAGTAATAGGAGCTTCTCTGTTGGAGAACTGTTGGAGAGCTGTCAGGCCAACATACTGGAAATAGTTATCTGCCTGAGGAATTGAAACTGATATTTTGTGATTTCACTGTGTGTTTGCGCGCGCGTGTGTGTGTATGTGCGTACACATGCACGGACGCAGGTGCCTCATCTCTGTGGAAGGTCCCCTCACTGCCCACCGTCTGCCTCCTGCTCTCTGCCCGGTCCTTGTACTTACTGCTCCGCAACACACAGCTGTCCTCATACTCAGTGCTCTGTAACACACACACACACAAACACACACAATTAGCACCTTTTGTTTTTGCTTCTCTCACAGCAGCACCAGATCATCACAATGACATTCTATAACACGGGGCATCCTGGAATACTACCATTCAAATAAATCATTTCTGCCAAATGGGAGCATCACAATGAATCAGATAGATAGAGAGAGAGAGAGAAAGAGAGAGGGATGGGGAGAGAGAGAGGTGGGGGGGAGAGAGAGAGAGAAAGAGAGAGGGAGAGAGAGGAAGAGAAAGAGAGAGAGAGGGAGAGGTGGGGGGAGAGAGAGAGGGAGATGGAGTGGTGGAGGGAGAGAGACTTACTTTCAGACCGTATTTGAGTTTCATCTGTTTGAGCTCTCGCTGCCTCTGTGCCTCCTTATCCTCCTTGCTCACACACCCTGAAAATTAGACGCACATAAAGTTCAGCAACCGTACAAATGGAGACACACACACACACACACACACACCATGCAGCAATCACACGAACACCGAAACTACATCTAAGTCAATTTATTACAGGCAATAATTGTACATTTTCTCTAAAAGTCTACCGTCAAATGCCGTTAATGTCCTAAAAGACGAGGATGGTAAGGGCGTGTGACAGTAAGCGTGTGGGAGTGTGTATGAGAGTGTGAGTGTGTGCGAGTGTGAGCACCTGCGTTGTCCTCACGGCGGTTGCGGCTCAGGTGAGCTCGCACCTGTCCTGGCTCACAGCCGTCACAGGTGTCATTGCCCGAGTGAATATGGAAGGACAAAACAGTCTCTCCGAGCTTCACCTCATCGCCGTGGCTCAAAGGCCAAGGGTCACACCGAACCTTAGGCTGGATGCGCGCACACACACAGACACAGCTCAAGAGGAGAATATTTTTTTGACCAATTCTTTAAATGTAGTAATAATGGATTATAATAATGTTTATAATGACACAAATGAACTGACTGATTGAATGAATACTCTGGCCAACAAAAGTACAATTAAAACACATCAATCATGAAAATAATACAATATTAGAAGCACCCAAGTAGTCTGTACACTCACTGGCTATTTCATGGTGTACCCTTATCTTACAGGTGCATTTACACAGGTACAGGATCAAACTGAAGGCCATTTGTGGGCGTGGATCAGCCGTTCCATCACACGGCACTAACCAGATACTGATAGGTTGGTGGACCATTCCCAACACAGCGTTCATACTGACAGCACTGGCGTGGAGGAGCGTGTTAAACCTGCTCAGCTGTACACACACGTCGGTGGTTTTAATGTCATGTCTAGTGTGTGTACATGTGGACAACGCTGATCTCACTCACGGATTGTTGTTGTGGGGAACAGGCTGGTCCATGACATGTGTTGTAAAAAAGCACTATATAAATAAATTTGACTTGACTCGGTCTGTCTGCTGCAACACCACGAAACCACTACTCCAGCTCAGCCTGCGGAAAACGTTGCTGCTGGCTGCGACGGGAAGGCGTCGGCATGGCGTATGGCCTGCGCAGTCACAGAGGGGTCCGTGTCTGCGCTGATCCTTGTCCAACACTGAAAGCTGATTGGCTATGTGGGCATCGGAACTGGACTTGGACGAAGTGGAAGAAGGGGAACTGCTCTGATCCATCACAACGACTCGTACAACCGACAACCTACCGAAGATTTCTGGCTCGATTATAAGCATGTTGCTATATGGTGGCCTAGTAGGACACTACACTACTCTGCCACACTGTAAAATGGCTCAGGAACAGTCTAAGGAACATGACTGAAGGTTGAAGGTTTTGACTTGGCCTCCAAATGCCCCAGATCTCAATCCAATCCAACATCTGCGGGGCGTGCTGCATGACACGGGTTTACAAAATTAGGCAGGTGGTTTTAATGTTATGGCTGATGTGTGTGTGTGTGGGTGTGTACACACACAGGTCTCACACTGGGACCTTCTACCAGAGGCCTGGCTGGAGTTTGAGGGTGTGGTGCAGAATTGTTGCTGTTCCTAGGATTGTGCTGTTCTGCACTGAGAGTGATGCTGTTATTCTTGGGATCTGTTGTTGCCTTGTTGTTCTCCACCACTCTCTGGGATTTCTTTCATGTGGCAGTGAGGGTGTCCAGCTCAAATATCTCGCAAATGTTCTTGTATACGATCCCTTGTCCTCTCTCTCTCTCTCTCTCTCTGTCTCTCTCTCTCTCTCTCTAACACACTGCTCTGGTATTCTTGCCAATGTCTTTCTGGGCCCTGGTCATGTGCTGTGCCTCATGTACTGAGCCATGTGTCTACTCATTTCAGCCACAACGATGCATGACAACAGCTTCCATGATGTGCAGAGGTGGATGGAACTGGATGGAACTGACCCTCTCTGGGGTTCCTTGAGGTCTGTCCTGCCTGCAGTTAACCATTCAGGTTGGATTCCATGCATCAACAGATCATTCATCTGTGCTGCCAGGTGTTCACGAACCTCTTCACCCAGAAGGTGAAGACCATGTCGGGGCCTGGAACTGTAGGCGTGGACCATGTCAGGGCCTGGAGCTGTCCAGCTCTAAATACCAGAGACCCTTTCTTGGACATCTGCTAGTTGTGATGGTTACTAGATGCTGTTCTGGGAGGTTGCTGTGGTCCGTTCCTCAGGTTCAACCACCACTGGGCTTTGTGTGTTGTCTCCTTCTCCCATATGCTTCTCCATTATTAGTTCAATCTCTGGCTCTGGTGGGTCTGTTCCCATGTGGTCCTCCCTGCCACTGAGAGTGCACTCTGGAAAGCTCAAGTGAGAACATCCAGGCTGTTCATTCCCCTGGTGTGTATGCCTCTTCAAGCTGGCCGCCAGGGCTCCAACTCTTTGCCTCGTGGTCTCCAAGGCCTCCAGTATGGACACGTTGTTGTACTTCATCACAGCATTCTGCAGTTCTGACGGCTAGCTAACATCTCTCCATCTCGCTTTTAGTGTGGCCTCCAGCATCGCTGATGCGATTTGTGCTGTAGCCAAGCATATCAAGTACCACTGCTGTTCTGGGGTATTTCCGCTGGCTGGTGACAGGTCACAGAAGTAATCGTTTATAATGATAGTTCGATCGCTTCTGGAGGCTCTGAGTTTGTGAGCAGCAACAACAGACTCTACACTCACTGGCCACTTTATTAGGTACACCTTGCTAGCACTGGGTTGGACCCCCTTTTGCCTTCAGAACTGCCTTAATCCTTCGTGGCATAGATTCAACAAGGTATTGTAAACATTTCTCAGAAAGTCTGGTCCATATTGACATAATAGCATCACGCAGTTGCTGCAGATTTGTCGGCTGCACATCCACCTCAAGGTTCGACGTGTTGTCTCTTCTGCATCACTCGGATGTAACGACTGCTTATTTGAGTTACTGTTGCTGTTCTATCAGCTTGAACCAGTCTGGCCATTCTCCTCTGACCTCTGGCATCAACAAGGCATTTGCGCCCACAGAACTGCTGCTCACTGGATATTTTCTCTTTTTCTGACCATTCTCTGTAAACCCTAGAGATGGTTGTGCGTGAAAATCCCTGTAGATCAGCAGATTCTGAAATACTCAGACCAGCCCGTCCGGCACCAACAACCATGCCACGTTCAAAGTCACTTAAATCACCTTCCCCATTCTGATGCTCAGTTAGAACTGCAGCAGATGGCCATGTCTACATGCCTAAATGCAGTGAGTTGCTGCCATGTGATTGGCTGATTTGACATTTGCGTTAACGAGCAGTGAAGTGATTGGTGCGTGAACAGTTCAGAATGCCTTCGACAACCAAACAGGCTGATAGAAACATGCTGACCAGTGCACCCGTCTAATGAACACGAAACCTGCATTATTCTGCGTTGTTGGGTGTGTGGTATTGTGTTTTGCTTGTAGAATTGTTGTGTGATTCCGCTTAGGTGTGCCATGTTGTGGTGTTGGTGAGGTGTGCCATGTTGTGGTGTTGGTGAGGTGTGCCATGTTGTGGTGTTGGTGAGGTGTGCTACCTGCAGTATTCTGTTTCCATTGATGACTGTGCCATTCTGGCTTCCCTGGTCCACCAGCATATAACATTGCTGGTCCTGGTCAAAATAAACCTCTGCATGTGACTGCACAAAAACACACACACACACACAAACACAGTTATTTTTTATCATTACACCTGAATATATGAAGAGCCAAACACAACACGTGCTGGAGGTCAGTGGGTCATACCTTACTCACGCCCACCTCTGGAATTCTGATGGCATGGTGCATGTCTTTCTCTCTGCAGAGACACATACATTCTTAATGGCAGATCTGCTACCTGAAGCAGCATTGCGAACACACACACGCGCACACACACACACACACACACACTGACCTGCCGATGGTGGCAACAGTATCAGCTGTGAGGATGAAGAGAGTTCCAGGCTGCATGACAGGAGAACGAACCACAGTAACCCTGACACATGGAGGCCATGCTTCTGTGACACACACACACACACAAGAAGGTAGAAGCCACCGGTTAGAGGCCAAAATCCATGGTGCCTGTGAGCCTTTAGTGTTCTACCCAACTCGACCGGTGAAACTGCACAACACCCACATGCAGGAAAGAAAAGCTGAGTGTGTGTTCTAACTACAACATTAGCAAACAGCAGTGCAGCTCTGCTAATCACCAGTGAGAGTGTTTAACACTTCAGGTACTTTCATGCTTGTCTTTCCTGCAGCTACAATTCTCTCTGGTCTATCTTCTTCCATTTCTTTTTCCCTCTCTCTCACCTTCCTGTGTCTGTTCTTCTTTCTCTGGACTTTCTGGAGTTGGCGAGGCTGGCGGGGTGGAGGCCGGAGATGATGAAGAGGAGGGTGATGAACTTGCAGCCTCCCTCTCCGAGCCCGTGATTTCTCCTTCTTCCGGCTCACTCTTCCCGCTGCCTTCTCTGGAGCGCCGCTTCCGCTCTTTGCGCGCGCGTGACCTCTTCTTCTTCTTCTTCTTCTTCTTCCTCCTGTGCCCATCGTCAGAGCGCGACCTGTCCCGCTTCCGCCTCCTGCTCTTCTCCCGCCGCTGTCCGGACTCGTCCGAGTGAGACGAGCGCTTCCTGCTCCGTGAGCAACTCTCCCTCACGGCCGCGTCGCCCTCCGCTGCCTCCGCATGCTTCTCCCGGTGACCCTCACCCACGCTGCCACAGTCCTGCCAGTCAGCAGACATTCAGCCAATCAGGAACCAGGACTTGTTCCCAGACTCTCCCCATTTATGTCCCCCTGAGCCTCTTATGTTTCCATTTGGAGTGTCAGACTGTAAATTCGGAGGAAGGACAGCCTACGACCTAGAGTGCTCAAACAGTACTTCTCAAACACACCTGCTCTTAAAGCACAACCCCTCCCAAACAGCTCGATTGCAGTTGTAAATGCTCAGAGCTCTAGAAAAATGCTGAAATGTAGACTTGGACGGTACAAGTGCCTCACGATCACTGGTCCTTCCTTAGCCGGATGAGTATCTCCACATGTTACATAGTTACACGGTGTTCCACCCAGTTCAGCATTAAGCACTACTCATGCATGTCAGATTTCATCGCACTTGCACCATGATCTAAATTCTTGAGACGCACTCCCGTCGGACAGTGGAAACGGACGGAGAATAAGAAACACTTTGCTTGGGAGACTGCAGGATAAATAACTCTCTGGAGAAATAATCACCTTTATTGGAAGATTTCTACTTCAACATCAACCTAAAGACACCTTCACATAAAGCCACCAGTGTAACGTTTATCTGCATAAGGAATCTGTACATGACTTAGAAGGAAGGCATTCAGGTTAAAAAATGCTTTGTGAAGCCCTTAATCTACCTACTAAAAGTGTCCCATTATCTTGCCTCTGTGTGTGGTGACTGCCAGTAATGAATTTGGCCTTGCCCAGAGGAATATCTTCCTCCTTCAGAAGGTGGATGGGTGTCATTTAAAGTGTTTCTCTTAAACTGCTATACATTACCCAGAGCAATTTAAATTTATGGGATTACCAAAGTTCATTAGGGAGTATGTCCATAAATACTACAAAACTTCACAGTTTGTAAAATGTGTGCACAGAACAGAGGGTAGTGATGCGGCTGAATGGACATCAACCTATCTAGACCCTGTCCAGCTCTGTTGCTACCATACTGGTCCATGCTGGTGTACTGACTCCATTTTCTCATGAGTATGTGAAATCTAGTGAATTTGAGTGAAGGAGAAATCTACCTCTATGTGTTGGTCGCCTCCTACACTGGACTATCTTCAGCCTTGCCAGAGAGTTAGTGACAGACTCAACCTACAGCAAGAAGAACAGCAACATATCATGTTCTGACGCTGCAGTCAGGGCAAGAACATATTCCAACCATAACACTCAAACCCATTAACACCAGAACACTAAAGCTCACAACGCTCAAAGCCCACACCCAAACTCTACACCCACAACGCTCAAAGCCCACACCCAAACTCTACACCCACAACGCTCAAAGCCCACACCCAAACTCTACACCCACAACGCTCAAAGCCCACACCCAAACTCTACACCCACAACGCTCAAAGCCCACACCCAAACTCTACACCCACAACGCTCAAAGCCCACACCCAAACTCTACACCCACAACACTCAAAGCCCACACCCAAAGCCTACAGCCACAATGCTCAAATCAAACATCCACACCCCTCAAATCGTAAAGCCACACCCCTCAAATATTACAAAATCACAAAGCCACACCCATCAAATCTTAAAGCCTCAATGCTCAAATTGTACAGCCACAATACTCAAATTGTACAGCCACAACACTAAAACACATAAATACTATTACCATAGGATGTCCAAAGATTATAACATGCTCAAGACCCTAATTCAACAACAATAACTCAGTCAAACCCATTAAGGTCAAGCTCCAAACACAAAGTCAAGCTCCAAACCAATGGCAATGATTCATATCTGCATTCTGATGCAATAGACTCAGCAGCTCAGCAGTTTAGCTCGGACTCCTTGACCTAATCTAACCGTCGCTTATGTGATAATCTCATCAGGTGAGATGGTTTCTGTTGGCTGTGAGGGGCTTTACACTCAAACCCTACAGCCATAACATTCCAACCCAATAAGCATAGCACTCAATAACCCCACTGCCCTCTGTACACTCCTGAATTCACAATCAGGCTCCAAATGGAAAACACAAGCATGAGTGACAGACTTAGCATGTCTGAGCGACCAGACTGGTCTGTGTGTGTGTGTGTGTGTGTGTGTGTGTGTGTGTGTGTGTTTGTCTCCAAAATCATTGGCATGTGTGCCAAAGTAACCAAACAGGTTCCCATGACTATCTGAAAGAGAGTCCCATAGTGGAACAGGGAGAGATGTGTGATGAACCGAGCATAATATGGTTCTCTGAAACCACCGTGTCATTTCTTCAAACCGTCCATGGTAGCTTTGGCCATTTTAACCGCACCAAGTGAACATAGAATAACATTTCAACACAGAATAACATTTCCCGAGAGGAATCACATCGTCAACCTTTTAAAAAAAGAAAAGAGAGATCGTCAAAGCGCAGCTGTAGCCAGCATGTCGGTACTAAGAATGTAAAACCTACAAAAAACTCCAGTGTCCAGTTGAAAGTCGTGATGAGATTAGGGTTTTCCCCAAATCAAATTAGAATCTAAAGTCATTGGATCTCGATCTCGTTCACTCCATGTTCTATTCAAACAAAAACGTGAAGTCACCGAGTGCTCCGTCCAATCATCTTCAAGTGTGCCTTACCCCGCCCTCCAGCTGGCCCGCCTTCTTGCTCCTCTTCTTGGTGGCCTTGTCCGCGATGCTCTCAGCCTGTACCGTCTGGGCCGCCGGCATCTCGATTCTGGAGTGGAACTGGTACTTGCCGCTGTCTGGGTCATAGTAGTAGTACATGCCCGTGCTGCCATCGTAGTACAGCTGGGAACTCTGCAAATTGGAAGCATGCCGACTGGTCACTAAATAACTAAACTAAATTTCCAGTTACATAAGATTTGGACAGTGTGCCAGTCACCTGCGCTCATTACAACATCAGCTCAGAGTGGACTAATAGGGTCGGATCTTTACAGAACAGCGTTTTATCATATTTTAAAACTTGAGTTTGTTTTTTCTTTTCTAATTCTTTTCTCCGTGTTTAATTTAACAGCCCAGTCTGTTACTATGCTTACACTGTATTTTGTGAGACTTCAAACCCCTGAAAACACTTTTTTTTAATCCATATATAGTTTCTGGACTATAGCTTCTGGTCAAGACTAAAAATTGTGTAGATCCTTTCATTTCCTGGTTTTCATCTTCCAAATTCTAAGGAAATATATACCAACGTCACCTTATTCCATGTGGGAATCGGAGTAGAGAATATGCTTACATGAGCTAGCCACAAAGGTTTACATACACGGTAATCAAAAAACATTTCCGAGTTGCACATACCGACATTTAGAAAGGGGTTTGATTTGTTTGAAAGGGTCGATCTACTAGTTCTATTCATTTGGTCCATATGGTTTTAAGTAATGTTTTTGCGAGGGACTTCAAATGGATTTCATGGTAACAACGCAGTCTGTGCTCAATAGATGTGATATCCACGCTTCTATGCAATAAGCCACACTGGGGGTTTTCTATCTAACCGATTTACCAGACATCTGATACAACTCAACTGAAGACTGGGAGCTGATTAAAGAAGTGGAATCAGGTGTACTCTGGCTCGGCTGGAATGAAACTGTTGCACTATGCCTTTCTTTGATTGGACAACCCTCACCCACTCACCGCTACCACCGTCATTGTGGTCTATAAAAAGTCCAACACGTGGTTTGAACAAACAGCTGTTAGTTGTTATTGTAGGCAACACCCGAGTAGTGTTAGTGTGTTTAAAAAAAAAAAAAAATATTTGTGATTTAACGTTATAGCTGAAGCTCCAGTATCAAAATCTGCTGCGAGTCCATCCAAGCTAACGCTTTAATTTGAGTGATTTATAAGAAGGGTGAGCCGAAGCTTTAATTTGAGTGATTTATAAGAAGGGTGAGCCGAAGCTTTAATTTGAGTGCAATTTGAACCAGTGCGATCCGAGTTCTGTCCTTCCAATTCAGTGGTATAATTTGTTTGGCAAATGGTCAAAATCGTAAAGGGTATAAGGTGGCTGGGTACTAGTGATGTAGACAGATAATTAAGTGGTGTTACAGCGGGACAGGAGGTGATGCCAAAGACGAGAATCTCCCATAACTTTCCCATGACCTCTGACCTCAGCTTATGTAGGCAAGTCGGTTTCTTAAGGACGGACAAGGTGGGCAGGCATTACTTGGGCTGAAACTCAAACGAAGCAGTTCAGATGATGCACTGTGAGCGAATAGTTTTTGGTGAATGTCTGTGAATGGGTTCATGTTACTTATATTAACTGATGTACAGAATGAAAAAATAATGTGCTTTTGTAACACTGAAGCATGTAAATCTATTCTAGGAAACCCCCAAAATTATGAACACTGAAAATGAGTATTATAGGTCCCCTATAACATACAGTTAATGTCATTCCTCTAAAAATAAACAAATAAATGAAACTACCAAAAAACACAGTGCTATAAACCCAAAACACCCTAATGTGGGGTTGGGAACTGTTGCATCGCACACACTGGTCTACTGAGCAGATTATAACCCAGACCTGGGCATTGTGGGACACATCTGGCCATCATCATCATCAGACTATCTCTGAACGAATAACCCCATGTGTGTAACCTCGTTTTGGCAGAGCTGCTTACTGACAATGGAACTAGATGGAAACACTACAAAGCGGCTGAGCAATATAGCAATAATATCATTACAGAACATTATTCCAATATTGATATTTATCACAACATAATTTGATAATGCTGCTATAGTGAATAGTATACTGCTATTGAAACCTTAGGAAACCGGATGGTTTGTTAGTTAATCTTTGGAATACTTTTTTTTTTTTTTTTTTTGTAAAAATGGACAATGTAGACATGTTAACTGCAAACATGCCTTATCTACCATAAGTTTTTAACAAGCTAAAGTAATATTATGTTATATAGTAATATATGTAACATATGACAGGAACCAATATGGCCTGCATTATCCCTGCACCGTGGTCACTGTGGTAATTGGGATGGTACTTTTTCAGGTGATGGAAGAGATTTGTTGTGTTTCCCGTCTTGGTTCGTGCCTACCCCTGATGCAGTGGTAACCGGGCAGTCCTTGGCTGGTGGTTAGGGAACTGGTCTTGTGACCAGAGGGTCGCAGGTTCAATTCCCAGGCCCCCCCCCCAGGCCATGACTGAAGTGCACTTGAGCAAGGCACTTAAACCCCAGCTCCTCCCCAGGGGATGGGCTCACTGTTCTGAGCACATGTGCACCACAGCCCCCTAGTGATCACTCGTGGGTGTGTGTTCTCACTGCACAGGTGGCAACTTAACCTTTATGTCAACACTCTCCTGAGCTTCTCAGGATGTCATAGTTGACTTTCTTATTGAGTTCACACATTTTCTGAAGATTTTCCAGTGCTGACAGCTCAAACAGTGCTTTATGATAGGCCTGCACTCTGACACGTAAGCCAAGACTGAAGACTGGCTGGCTGTTGCTGTATGTATATCTGCTGTGTGACAAGCCGTCACATCCGTCCTTATAGAGTCAACCGCTCTTTATCGGCAACAACGTTAATTAACGTGTCGTAGTCCTGTTTTGAGACCGATTCCTCGCCAAACACTACACAACAAAGAGGTATACGAACATTTGACAGAAGATATTTTGACCCACTGGCCGGTGACATACTGCACAGAACCTACTCTGATGCTTTGGACCGACCACATTAAACCCGTGACGTATGCCATTGGCCGTTCCACTTGTTCCACCACTGCAGTCCATGACACTGTTCTAGTCGCATGGAGTGGCCAAGGGCAGACTCACCGCGTCATAGTAGAAGCCGGTGGCGTGGTCATAGTACATGCCCGAGCTCTCGTCGAACACGAAGCCCGTCTGCGTGAGTGCCTCCTCCGCTGTGGCACGTAGCATGTCTGCTATGGACGAGCCTCCGCCTACGTCACCTGCCTGACACACACACACACACACACACACACACACACACACACACACACACACACACACACACATATAATACAACCATATAAATGCTGTATGTCTGGTCATACATAAAAAAGAAACACCGATACATTTTAATGAAACATTCCAAGGTACTGACCTGGTATGTTTTTGATATTTAAATGCTATTTATTTATGATATGAAAGTACAGGGATGTCTAGTATGGTCACAGAGCACATCAGAACAAGCACATTCAACCAACACGATACTGTCACGCAATGCAACTTTGGACGGAACACCTTGACCGTCTTGCCGCTCAGAACTAAAGGTAAATGCCAGGGTCCTCAGAAACGTTATCAGAGGAAGGATCTTCAGCAGCACTGTCGGCAGTCTCTAAACACTGTTCCACACTGGATTCCGGCTACGCTAATCTCACAAGTCTGACTCCACCAGCTCAGGTTGGCAATGATGCTACGGTGGAGTGTTTGCCACGAGGACACAGTGCCAACACTGTCCGCAGCGCCAAACCAATGTGCATGTGCGACTTCCAGGAAGTCTTCCAAAAGCTGCATTGCACTTGCACGATTACGGAAATGAGGCCTTACGAAAGCCTAATCGGAGCAGAGAGCCAGCCTGATGCAGAAGGTTCCAGAATGTTCCAGGAGGTTCCACAATCGCAGTGCCTCATACGGCTTGTCGAGTTCTTTTCCTTTTCCACGTTCTAGAACCAAATGCCAGAGCAGGATGTCTTGTGGCATCTAGGGTGGGTTTATGTGGCAACGATGGCCTGCTGAATGCACACTTTGCTGCTACTTAAAGAAATCATTAATCTGACACAGAAATGTAACACAGCCAATGACTGGGAAGCTAGCTAACTAATGCCTACACTAGTAGTCCAATACTAACAGGCTCCACTGTACAAATTCAGTTTAAGCAAATCAGTTATTCAGAAATAACAAGTCTCTGTAGATCTTGACTAAGCAATCAGAATCGAGCATTCCAGAGTTGAACATTAGTGACGCAGTTTAATTGTGTCTAAAAGGAAGAAACAACAACAAAAACTCCTGCAGGCTGCACACACACATGGTTACCTCCGTGTTGCCAACACCGCTCACTTCCTCAGCCTGTGCCGTATCAACCGTCGCCGTCTCCGTTGCCATGGGACACGCTTCTGTGACCTCGGAGGTTTCCTGCGTTTCCGCAGAAAAACTCTGCTCCGTTTCTGCCGTCGCTTCAGTAGCAGTTTCAACGTAGCCGCCGTAGTAGTAATTATAATAATCTGTTATGCAGCGAGAAATACAGCAGGGTTAGGTGCTCGAGTTCTAAATGCCACTGCAGTTATTGGACAAGGTTAGAAGTAACGGTTTAAATGGGGAGACGTATTGTGGGGGTGACTGTGCAGTGTAAGAGCACCCGTCTCGCTCCAGGTGTACGCCTCCGTCTGACACTCCGCTTCCACACGATTCTTCTCCTTCTTCTTCCGCTCATGGAGTTCCATACTCAGCTTCTCAACCTATAGTATACAGTACACACACATACATTACTTTCCCTTTCCTTCAGCGGAGCTCCTGAACCCCTACTGCCTACACGAACACTTGGGTGCTCGGGTGCAGGTCTTGGATGTGCTTCCGCTCTTAAAGAAAGAGGAAGAAAAGAACGATGAAAAGATGAAGAAAGAAAGAAGACAGATGCTTCCGCTCCTAAACACTTGAAAAAAAAAAAAAAAACAGAAACCAGCATCCAGAAAACAGAAAACAGTCTCCGCGCGTTACCTGCTGTCTCAGGTCCTGGTTGTAGCTCTCTGTGCTCTTCTGTAGCCTCGCGCTGTGGCTGAGCTGTGCCTGCACCCTCTGCAGTTCATTCCGACACACCTGGAGCTCGCGCTGCAGCCTCTCCACCTCTGCCCGCAGACGCGCTGCTTCCTGCCCGGATGCGTCCTCAGACTCCCCCTCTAGCAAGGGCCCGGACTCCTCAGCCGGCTCTGGAGCGGGGCCGCGCTCCGCTCTGTTCTCTTCGCGGCCGCTCAGCTCGGCTACGGAGCTCCCGTCTGCCAATTGGTGCGCGAGGTCTGTGCCCGGTTCAGAGCTTCCTGGTCTCTGTAGACCCACCAGCTCAGAGCCGGAGACCTCCTGCACCTCGCTCGCCATCCTGCAGGATGCCCCCTCTATGACACAGATAACAGCTGCTTTGATATTGTGATGAGCCTGAGGTCCATCTAGTTATTTTTTCTGGTGATTATTACACGGAAATACACGAAACCTGAGGGTTTTTTTTTCTGTTAGGCAGCCCCATTTGCTAAATGTAAACATGATGCCTAAATAAATTCAGTACATATATTAATTGAATGTACTAAACATTCAACAACAGATACAATGCAGGTAAGTAAATAAAACAAGGCTACAACTGACGCAAATACAAATTGTAAGGACTTTTTGGTGAACTGGCTTTCATTACTTGCAAAGTACATAAAAAATGTCTGGACTGATCAAATACAACTGGAGTAAGTGTACGATTATTTGACAGGGGCAACAATCAGAAAATCCGTCCCAGAATAAGCACAAAGCTAACTTTCACGTCTCCATAAATTAACGTCTTTGAAGAAGTTTACAGAACAAACCAGAATCAGACAGAAGAAACCGATTTACTCGCCCGAACACGTAAAGCAACACTACATAACAGAAACCTGGCTAGCCATAATTTTACATCTTTACAAGTTGAGCATTCTACAAGTGCGCAACAACCGAAGCAAAACGATCAGCACCACTAGAGTGGCCCCTGGATAGTTAACGAGCTAAACTGGCTAGCAACATTTAAAGTGAAACCGGTAATCGGTTAGCCTGCTGACGTTAGCCAACAGGCATATTTCAGCGCAAATCAAACCTGGCTAATGGGTGGTCCGATAGTCGTGCTGTATAATTAACCAACTAGCTCTCTTACTACAGCATACAAAAGGCACGGATACGCTTACCGTTTGTGCTAGCTGTTGCTGTTCAAAACACTTGCAATGTATAATCGTCTCAGCTTTCGGATTAACCTGTAAATCAAAGATAAACATCTTAGGATCACCTTGCTTTCGAAACACATCCGAGTACAAGTTTGTTTGATCATAAAGTGAGTTACAATGAATAAACTTGATGTGTTTATATTCCACTCCGCTCGACGCCACCATTTTTCATTAAAGAATTTATTCTAATATAACTTCCCTTACGTCATTTCCTCCAAATGCAACTCACGCATTTGTGCAACTATACTGCCATCTTCTGTCCTGGAAAGGCGTTCGCCTACTATAATTGCTGCAGTCTAGAGTTTATCGATGTGAATAAGAACGGTGTCATTTTTACACCATTACACCGTTCATTTTAACGGTTTATTACACATTTAAATTCAGCAAACCACTCACTTCCTATCTAATTATGGAGCATCGCTATTCACAGAATCCCCGCTATTCTGGATCTGATTTAATTATCTTAATCAGGTGCCGTATAACATTTGAGAATTCTGCTCAAGGAAATTGGTCGGAGCTTTATGGATAGTTTGGATATTCCCCTAATTTTGTATTAATGGCTAGTATAAATATAGGACACACTTGCATAGAGTTTGAGAGCCATTTGTAATATATAACCAGTACAAGGTCAGTGCAAAAGTCAACCTTCTGGGTAGAATGACACATTGAAGTGGTGATGATAATATGATATGATAATATGATAATATGATTATGATAATAATCATGATAATAATTGGAGTGTTAGATCAGTACAATCCTAAATTGTGCAGCGTTGTGGCCTTGTAGGACTGGAGCACCTTTACGCAACAGCAGCGTTAATATTTGTTTATCGCCAGCAGGGGGCAGAAGGACTGCGGGGTATTCAAGCAAGTAGTGTAGGCCCAATTGCTTTTTTCCTGCTGCCCAACAAGAAAGCAAGAAAACAGTACCGATGAGCCTACAGTTTGTGTAGAGTTAATACTTATACGTTAATACGTTTCGTAATAAACTTTGTTTTAACTCCGGACGTGAACCAGAATGAGAAGTGTCTGTCTGCCCGACAGCACCTGCTCCGGGTTTAGCGCTGTTAATGACGCTCACATGAGTCAGCGGCTGCACCGCGCGCACTGAGCGCGTGGAGAGCAGAGGTAATGAGAGAGAGTTGGAGAGTTCTGTAATAGATGGTAAATGGGAGTTAACGGGTCGAGTTCCTTTATGGGGGGAACATAATGAGAGAGTGATGGAGAGGGAGAGAGTGGAACAACACAAGAGGAAAGCGGTGGGAGTACAGGGTGTGAAATTTATGACACTGCCTCTTGCTATTGTGTTACATGGGCTCAAAACATAATTATCAAGTGTGTATCAAGTGTGTACGAGTGTAAAACGGAAGTAGTAACACGTAGTGTGAGGTTTGAAAGAAACTTTTTGATGATTGTGGGGACACTAAAGCTCAAATAGGCGGGGTTTGCTCTGTCCTTGTCTTTCCAGTACTACGAAACCGCAGTGTCCTTCCACTACCGTGGGGAACATACTCGCGCATGAGGCGGACAGCTACGTGATTACCTACACTTTATCCACCCTTGGTGTATGTGCAGTACACTACAGTAGTCAACATGAGAAAGGAGTCCAGCTATGTTTAGACCCCGTGCCACATCCCGATTGATTTTTAACTTTCGCATCCTAAAGTATTTTTTAAAAATAGTAAGGGCCTGCGACGTCACATATAGTTTCTTAGTGACAGAATTGACTTTTTATGGCGGTATACAGCGGTCTGAATCATGTTTATAGTAGCAGAAGTAAAGCTTTTCTTGTATGCTGTATGACAGGGCGCGTTGTAACGTGACACCAGAGTATCGAATGTGTGCATACATCATGCGAAAACGTGGCTTTTGGTTTTACAGAAAACCAAAGAAATTTATGGCAGGCAATGAAAAAACATGCTTAATGAAATCAAAATCCCAAAGGACAAACGAATGGCGTAGAGACGGTTTTTGATTCCACTCTTCCACCCTTGTCCCCTACTCTCCCTCCCCCCACTATATGCCTCAAGAATTCAATTAGTCTGTGTTTTCGGCCCCGGCGAGCAGACGCCTGCTTATCGTAGCGAGAAGAAGGAGAAACAACAGAAGAAGAGCTCACGCTGAGCTCTCCCAGTCAGAACCCGCCGACGATAATTCCCGTTAGGTGAACTCAGCGCCGCGTCGCTTATACACCCGGCTTTGTGTGTATGCCAGTGTGCGTGTGTGCGCCTTCGAGCGTGTGTTTATGCAAAAATGATTGTGCGCTGTGTGTGTGTGTGTGTGTGTGTGTGTATGTGTGTGTTTAAGTGTTTTGATGGACTGAGAAATTTACGCGTGATGGCCTTTTACACACGGATCAAAGCAGTAGCCATACAGAGCGGGTTAATATGACTGTGTGTGTGTGTGATGTTTGGCACATCCATGACAGCAGTAATACAGAACAGTAACCGAATAGTAATGGAAGTCTTGGGATTTTATAGCTCTGCAGAGACAAGGAAAACAGATTGATACGTGTACACAGGTGTTTTTGTCTGTGCGTTTGGACAGGTGTTTGCTTGCATGTGCACTACACATTAACGTGTTGGAGGAGACTTTCTCAGGCCTGTGGGCAAAGATGAGACTCCGCTGTTTAGCACCTCCCTACAACCTAAAAAAGCTAAATATAAAATCAACGATAAAATCTCCAATATCGTCCGATAGCGTCTTACATTTCCCTCTGAGCAGGCGTCGCGAGATTAGAGGGTGTTCCGTTTTTATTGCCTGCTGCACGTTCAATGGAGATCAGTGCTACTGGGACATTGGCTCTGCTGATCACTGATAGATAGAAGCAGTTGCACCACTGCTGGTTCATCCGTGCGTGTTTGTGTATTTATTTATTGGAAATTTTGTAGATCTATATTTACAGGCTATAGCACATCTGTGGCCGTGCACAATTTGTATTAGCTGTCATCCGGCACTTCACTGGTGGTCGGTTTCTGTCTGCAGGAGAGCTGCTTGCTTGATATTTTTCTGTAAAGCTAGGTGAACATTCAGACCCCTGTCAGGCCAACAGTGACAATGACACTTGCAAAAACGGCATGGACACTGTGATGCTACAGTCCTAATAAACTCGTACCAGCACCCGGTCACCACCATGTTGTTAGTACCGCTGTGTTGAGAACCCAAACGATAATCTGGTCCACAATGGTTCCTGTGGTCAGAAGCTGAGCACTGATGAATGGGGTAGAGGATTTCTGACAGACTGGACAACTGCAGGCTTCTGTTTGGGAAGTGGTGGCAGGAGGTGCAGCGCGTCTCGGCCGGATCTCCAGGCGGCCGGAGGGCCCTGTCAGCCGGCGAGAGGAGGCCCACGGGAGCGCACGGAGGAAATTACATGGAGCAGATGAACCGCCTGAGGACGGCTGAGAGCTGGGGCCAAAACTAGGAGCGAAATTAAAACCAAGAATCTAAATTTGTCAATGGCCTTTACACACCACTCGTGCACACACACACGCACAAAAACCCATCATGCTTGGTGATCAACTCTTGAAGAACCACAAAAAACAATAGAAAAATATATGAGAAAGAACAGAATGAATCTTGTTCTTTGTCTCTCTCATTATCTCTCTCTTTCTCTCTCTCTCTCTCTCTCTCTCTCTCTCTTTCACACACACACACACACACACACACACACACACCGCTTTCTTTTTGGCCTTGCAGAGACGTTTGAGTAAAAGGCTTCACTTGGCTGAGAATAACATGGCTCTGTTCATCCCAGCAGTGCTGTCGCTTTGCCTGCTGAACACCTGAACACCTCACTGAGAGACTTTATGAGAGACTAATGAAAAATGGCTTCGGTATCAGATGATCTGCTGAAATAAATTACTTGGAATACCTTTTTATATTCAGGAGAGCAGAGGCGACGGTAAATGTGTTTAGTGACGCACTAAGAGTAGTGTGTTGTTTTCATAGGAAGCCTTGCCTTAATGTACCCCTCTTTAACTTCGACTTTGCCTGATGAGGTCTGAAACGAAAATCTGCAATGCTGAATTGTTCTCAAGCAAGACTGCAGTTCACTACAGCAGATGTGTGTAAGCAGCTGTTTGTATGAAAGCCCAGCTACACTGCAGTCTGCACCCCATCTGTACTTTCAACACCAGTCTGTACCCTAAACACCTGTCTGTACCCCAAACACCATCTGTACTTTCAACACCATTCTGTACCCTAAACACCAGTCTGTACCCTAAACACCAGTCTGCACCCCAAACACCATCTGTACTTTCAACACCAGTCTGTACCCTAAACATCTGTCTGTACCCTAAACACCATCTGTACTTTCAACACCAGTCTGTACCCTAAACACCAGTCTGTACCCCAAAACCATCTGTACTTTCAACACCAGTCTGTACCCTAAACACCAGTCTGTAACATAAACACCAGTCTGCACCCCAAACACCATCTGTACTTTCAACACCAGTCTGTACCCTAAACATCTGTCTGTACCCTAAACACCATCTGTACTTTCAACACCAGTTGTTAACCTACCTTAACATCAGTCTGTACCCCAAATACCAGGTAGGTTAGATATGTTACCTAAACACCTGTTTATTCCTCAAATACCAGCTGTTACCCTCTCTAAATAGCTGTCTGTACCTTAAACATCAACTGTTACCCTATCTAAACATCTCTGTGTATCCCAGCTCTACCTCTGTAAGACTCTACCTTACCACCAGTATGTGCCCCAAACAGCAGCTGTTACCCTATCTAAACACTAGTCTGTACCCCAATCACCAAATATTACCCTATCCAAAGACTTCTGAGTACCCATAACACCAACTGTTACCCTACCTGAACACCTCTGCGTACCCCAAACACTAGCTGTTACCCTACCTAAAACATCATTGCGTACCATAAACACCACCTTACCTAAACATGACTGTACCCCATTCACCAGCTGTTATCCTACATAAACAGGAGCTGTACTGTAAACACCACCAATGCCTGCCCTTTGTAGGCTCCAACTGAATGAGTCTCTTTGTTTGGGGTCTTTGGGATACACAGAGATCTGGAGGGCTGCATACAGCTCCAGAGTTTCATCTCATCAACAAGCAATCAATCAGGCTGTCAGTGGCACATTGTTTAAGACGTCATTCTCTACAGGACGCTGCATCCTACTGAATGGCACTTCCTGACTAAAAAGCATTGATTAACACACAAGCCGCGGTATAAAGATTACAATTAATATAAGAAACCTGAGGGTCATTTTTGAGGGACCACACTCACACACAGTTAGATGTGCTCTGCATAATCAGTGATTTGTCTCAGAACCAAACAAAACTGTTTGCATGTACATCTAATCGCAATTACTGCCAGTTACACTCATTAATACAGAGTTCACATATCAGTGATTTCCACATGACTGAGTCCACCGACCACTAAACGCACACCTACGCATACACACACGCACGAACGAAGCTTACGTAATAGGGCCCTGTGTGCATCTCAAATGAAGTGTTGTAACATGTTTAATGAAGTGCGTGAAGAGAGATATGACCCATAGCGAGAGCACACACCAAATCGAGCCTCTGCATGTGTGTGCATGTGCCCGTGTGTACGTATGAGTCTGCATGTATGTGTGTGCAGGTATGTGTATATACATCCATACACAAACACCCATACACACAAATACACATACAACAGCATATATATGCTTTTGTATGTGTATGTGTGTGCATGGGTGTGTGTCTTCTGCTGAAGCAATCCGGCTGCAGCAGGAACAATTAGTGTACATCAGCCACACACATGTGAGTGTGCACGCACTCACACACACACACACACACAAATGCATACAGGCACAAGCACACACACCATGCAATCCAGATATAGGACTGATATGGTGTTCCAGGCTTTTATCATGTGATTGGCCCAGATGACAGTGAAAGAAGAGGGAGGAGCCTATTTGTTTCAGATCTGTCCCGTCTAATTCTAATCAGATTATTGGCTCTTACCACAGAGACAATGGTGTCTCTAGGATAAATGTTAAATGTTAAAGTAAATAAATTGTACTCAGTGTCCATGCATGCAAATTACATTATCCAGAACTGCATCTACTGAGCACAGAAGGTAAGAGAGGTGCAGAATGGCATTAGGTGATAGCTTCTTCCTAGTGTTTTGGACTGTGTGTGTGTGAATGTGTGTGTGTGTGTGTGGTTCTGAGTGATGTGCTGTGTGAAGCACACTGGCTTATAGCCTCTCCTCTGAAACCAGCTGGACATATCACACACACATATGCACACGCTGTCACAAATACACAACTCTGCAAACATACCTACAGCTGGGGCCCGTCTCCTGTTGCTTGGAGCAAAAGAAAGAAGAAAAGTGTGCACGTGTGTCGGAGAGAGAGAGAGAGAGAGAGATTGTTGCATTGTTACTTTGCATTATATATCTCACTGAGTAACAATGAGCAGTGTGAATGGAGTATGTTCTGTTAGGATTAAAAGGATATTCATATTTTACAAATATACAAATTGTTCTCACATTTCACACGATTCATCAAGAGCCGAAGAGCAGAGCCTCTGACGGCTCTCAGTCTCTCTCAGATGTGAAATGAAGTTGGGCGTGTGTGTGTGTGTGGAATCTGCTCTACTTTAAGACCCCGTCTACCAGGCTCACAAGGTAGCGTTTACCCTCACACACACTCTGCGCTAATGATGTCACATGGCCATGGGAGTAACTGGGCATTTCAAAATCTCCAAAACTCTAGAGGGGGAGACAGGGAGAGAAAACAGAGAGAGAAAGGGAATGTGTGTGTGTGTGTGTGTGTGTGTGTGTGCTCTTCCACAGTGGGAGATGAAAGATTTACACAACAGTCTGAAACCATCCAAGTGCGTCATGCTGGATATGGGGGAGCCAGGGTAGAGGGATGAAATGAAGGAAAGAAGGATTGCAGCCAGGTCCTACACACACACACACACACACACACACAGTGAGAAGTTCTCTCTCAGGATCAGATTCTTCCAGGCCCTCTGAGGTGATATCTGTGAATCACCTCCTGCATGGAACCAGCTTCACCCCCCAACTCTCATTGTGTCTCTGTTTTGCTTACTGCTGCGCATGTTTGCGTTTGTGCACGCATATGTCTGTGCACTTCTGCACTTGCACGTGTGTTTACTCATGATCCACAGAGTGCTGCCACATTGCTGAAGACCTCAGCACTCATCGAAACTCTTCTCTGTCTTGGCACTCCCCTTGGTAGTCCATACAACCGAGAGCTCTGGCTATCTTCAAATGAAGACTAAAGAATCATCTCTTCACTAAGAGATCATCTAAGAGATCATCTCTTCATCATCTTTTCCACTTCAGCCATGGTTTTAGCCTAATAGCATTCGTAACACTGACCTATACATTGTCACACGTGGATTTATTTTTGATACAAACAACAAAATACTTGTGTAAGTCACTCTGGACATGGATGTTTTGCAAATAAACGTAAACAGCCAGGACTCAGCGCTGACCCCAGGCTGTGTTGCAGAAGTATCCTAACTCACAGAAGCGGGGCAGATCCCAGGATGCCTGAAGTGAACTGGGCTCCTGCAAGCACTCGACATCTGGCTGACCACCTCCGGAGCCCTGCCTCTACCTCAAAAACCCGACTACTGCAAGAAGTCCACCCTCTCCACCCAGCACCACCCTCTCCACCCAGCACCACTTTCATGACGACTGACTTCCCTTCCCCTGTGTGTGAGGCCTCAAGATGCTTTATTTTATATGCAACACAAAACATGATGATTTGAAAGTTCTCAATTAACATTAACACTTCATTTTAATCACAGTCATCATTAACCACAATTGCCACCATGCCCAAAACTGAGATATGGCAAAGAAATAATAAATCTTTTGAAGAAAAGAATAGTGTTGTTAGCTCAAGAGCTCTCTCAACTTCTTAGCTCGCTTCTCAAATACCACCTCCATTTTAATTGAAACCATGGAGCATTCAAACAATCATTCTCACAGTTTTTTTTAAAAATCTGTCAGATATCCACCCATATCCAGAACATGACACCGTGTGAACCTCATAACACAGAGCAGTACTTGTGCACCTTCAAAACGGCTGAATTTGCAACAGCGCTGATGTTTGTTGGTACCCCACAAAGCTATACTTCAGTTAGCATACATCAGATTTAAAGTCTGATTGATTTATTCAAAGCTCAGAGGGGCTTGTGGGAGCAAGAAGGTGGTATGGGGTGAGGATTCCAGGGGTGAATGACGTCCTGCCCCAATATGAGCCCCACTCTCAAATGGGGATGGGGTGATTTTGAAAAATGTTACTGTCAGAAAGAGCTTTAGCCATTTGAAGACAGCTCTGCCTTTGCAAGAGAGGACATATTCCATAGGGTAGCAGTCGAGTGGTCCCAGTTAGAATTAGAGCTTAAGCCTAACTTGTGAAAGGACTTAAAGTTCCTGTAGCACATCTTGATAAGCATGTAGAGAAGGTGTTGGCACTGATATGTAAGTCCCTGTGGATCAGAGAATATTAAATTGCAGCACTTGGTTGTAAATGTCTTTTCATTCTTGTAAAGACAGTCATTGAGTTTTGCACTGGGTGCAAGCAGGATAGGGTTGACAAAGTGTCAGGACATAAGATTTACACTGATCAATATATGAAGAAATGAAAGCATGAATCACCTTCTCTCTATCCTTACATGATACAACACATTTAAGATTTGCGAGCACTGTCTGCTGGATCAAACTACCTCTCACCACTACATTTACCTGTCTGCCAAATGTTTAAATGGAGTCCAAGTTGATGCCAAGATTTTTTTGCATGAATGTGTATATTAGTTGATGTTCCTTGTGGATAATTGTAATATTACTTGATTAAAGATTACCAGAAACAGCTTCCAGGTCAGCTTATTTAGCAGAAATAATTTTTGTCTTGTCATCATTTCACTGAAGAAAATTCTTGTACATCCAGCATTTTATCTTTGAGGCAATCAAAGAGGTGATGCAAAGAGCTGACAGGGTTAGCAGGTTTCAGCGGAAGATAGAACTGCATATCACTGTCACCTCACTGGAGCCCCGCACTGCCTATCATGCTCTGTCACCTCACTGGAGCCCCACACTGCCTGTCATGCTCTGTCATCTCACTGGAGTCCCACACTGCCTGTCATGCTCTGTCACCTCACTGGAGCCCCACACTGCCTGTCATGCTCTGTCATCTCACTGGAGCCCCACACTGCCTGTCATGCTCTGTCATCTCACTGGAGCCCCACACTGCCTGTCATGCTCTGTCACCTCACTGGAGCCCCGCACTGCCTGTCATGCTCTGTCACCTCACTGGAGCCCCTCTGACCTCTGACCTTTTAACACTGTCTATAGTATAAATTCCAAAACAAAAATTCAATTATTAAGTATTTAAGTTATTATGGGATTATTTTAAATAGCTGCAAATATATGTTAATTTGTATATGTTAATTTAGGTGAACATTTTTACACACATTCACCTCCCCCCCCCACACACACAAACACACCCACAAACACACACACACACACAGGGTAAGCCTGTCTGACTGGCTTTGGTTTGTTCTGCCAACAGGCAGCTGCTTCCCCAGGTCTGCTGATGTCACCTGCTGGTTTACTGTGATGAGTTTGGGAGCGACAGCTAACCTTTCAGCTTTTGTGTTTCCACTGGCCAATCTGTGTGTGTCTGTGCACACGTGTGTATGTGTGTGTGTGTCTGTGCTTCAAATTACACTGAAAGACTGACTTTATGTGACATAAAATTATTCTGTAATCCAGAATGTCCCCATTTTTTGAAACAGAAGAGCAGGAAGTGGTCATAGGACTTCCCCTTACTGCCCCCTGCTGACTACAACAACTCAGCAGGCCAACACTAGCATAGAACATTCTGGAGTAATGGCTCAGAGAGATAGCATTCAGCTTGTACCACACATTTTACGTGTATTTGTCATTACTAGTGACCATATTATTAAATTATCCTACTCTGTAGCTGACCTTAAACACTCCCATTGATTTTAGGTCAGTTCTGTGCATTAAATAATTCATTAACTGATAGTAACTGACTGTACTAATATGACAGTCTACTTGGAGGAGTTAATTAAGTGATTCAGCAGAGTATATTACTGCAGTTACTAGTTCTGACTGTTTTCTAGTTCACATGTAGGCACATCTATAAAGCTCACAAAGAAAACATCCTGTTAAGGTCATTCATTGAGGTCAGCTTATTTACAAATGTTAAGCATTTAACTGAGAAGATATTTTAAATAGATAATTTTTCTCCCAATGTAAATTCTGTGTTCTACCGTATTCAAGCACATGTGCTTTGCCGGACCACATTATGGGAGGTGCAAACAACTCTGCTGTTAGGATGGATGATGTTCTATGACACATCATCCTAATTAGGTAAAAGTCTGATACCGAGACACTAATATGTGCATTTTGTTTACTGTCCCCCACCCAGCACAGCCATAAATACAGCATAAGTGTTATGACTTCTTTCATAGAAAGAAACTTTGACTGATGATGTGATGTTTAAAATGGACTTAAGTCAAGAAAAGTCCAAGTATGCTTGGCAGAATGAAGTTGGAGCCCAGATAGACAGTAAAGCTCCTCCTACTTTGGGGATGCAACACAGACAGACAGTAAAGCCCCTCTTCCTGTGTGTGGGGGGCAGCACAAACAGACAGTAAAGCCCCTCATCCTGTGGGGAGGCAGCACAGACAGACAGTAAAACTCCTCCTCCTGTGGGGGGGCAGCATAAACAGACAGTAAAGCCCCTCATCCTGTGGGGAGGCAGCACAGACAGACAGTAAAGCCCCTCCTCTTGTGGGGAGACAGCACAGACAGACAGTAAAGCTCCTCCCCCTGTGGGGAGGCAGCAGAGACAGACAGTGAAGCCCCTCGTCTTGTAGGGAGGCAGCACAGACAGACAGTAAAGCTCCTCCTCCTATATTGGAGGTAGAGCAGTGGAGATGGAGTGTTGTAACATCAAGAGAAGGACCAGTGATTGGAAATGTCATATGTGACAACAGAATGATATGACTTATTAGAATGTTTAAAATTGTCTTATGTTCTAGATTTATAGATAAATTAGCAATAAAGTAATTCGCTCAAAATATGACAATGAAAATCAAAAATGCCAAAAATATTGACAGACACACACACAAACTATCAAGGTTGGAGGGTTATGACTAACTATGCTACCTGCAGTTTCTTGAAGTTTAAATATTGACCCTTGAATGAATGTGCAATGGATGAATACGTATGCAGATGACCAGTAATTTCAGGGTCAAATAGCAGCAAAAACAATCAACTGAATATCTAAAAACAGATTCACAAGAATGGTATTTCAATCAATTAAATCAATTGCAATATACCTGGTGTTAATTACATATAAGGTGTGCAGAAAGATCTTTCAGATATTGAACAATAATTATGGGATGAAATAACACTAAATGTTTCATTTTTCCCTGTGGATGGTATCTGTTTTATATCAATGTGATATGAGTAAAGCACAATTCACTGACTGTGCGTTAACATTATAAGTATTTTATCTATCTGTTTAAAATCCTTTAAAGAATAGTCAGTTACTCAGAGGAGAATAGTAACTAAATCGCTATCACTGAAAACCTCTAAAAGTGATGCATTGATGAGACGCATAGGAGGAAAAAATAATTTTCTTTTTATTTGTGCATCATTTGAATTCAGTAATAACTACAGTACTCTTACATAGAGTTTTACTATATTCTTATGCCATAAGACGGTTTGTTGTGTATGATTCGGGGTTAACTTTGGGTGCTTAGTGGAGCTTTAAGCCGCGAGGCATCTGCCAGCCTGCTGTGTGACAGGCGCTCGGGCAGGGCTTGTAACTCCGCTTCGTCACGACCACGTAAGTTCAGCTCCAGCCCATAGTGCCTCGAGCTATATCAATTGATCTTTATGGGCATTTTTTCCTCCTCTTCCATGAAACGTGGGGTGGGGATGGGTATTGATATAAAAGCGAGGCTGGAGCCAGAACTCGATATTTTCCATTTACTGAGCTAAAGCTAAATCCGGACAGGGCGGAGATGTCGGGCAGTTCGCGCGCTCAGTTGTATTTTCTCCTTTTCAGTGTGACGGCGCTCCGTGGACAGAGTCGCTATCTAGACGTACAGGTGAGAGAGTCCCGCGAGACACGATCCAAGCCTTTACCTTTTTTCTCTACTGGTGTTTGAAGTTTAGTGTCTTTCTCAAAAGAAAAGCTGCAAAGTGATGCTGTTTTAGAGCACAAAGTAACATTGTGATCGTTCTGTCATAAAATGATTTGCAACTGCTTGCAAAATATTTTTTCATGATATAAACTAAGTTAGTTTGTTAAATCGTTTTATAGTAAATGTTTTATTTTATCATAATATCTTGCTTAAACACAAAAATTTAATTACTATTGCATTGTAAATTATTTTAAGTATCGTAGTATACATATACCGAGTATCAAGAGTTTCTCAAAATTCTTTGTAACGTTTTCCAGGAAAACGAAATCAACACAGAAGGACTGTTTGCTCTTCTAAATTCTGAACTAAAGAGAGAGTTACCTGAGGAATACATTTACCGGAGACCGCTGCGTAAGTAATGAAACAGTGTCTTCCACTGAAACACCGACCCGTGCATTGACCTGAGATCTAAATGCAAAGTTGACTTGTGGACGCTGATGAATGTTGAGGAATTAGACCATGGTCTAATGAAATGCATTTTACGGTAGACAATGTGCAATTTCTTGTGCTTTGTGAATATAAATATGCACCATCAGAGTAAACAGTTTGTGAAATTTGTCGTCTTTTGCAATAAAAAATTGCTTTCTTTTACAAAAAAAAGAGAATTCTAGATTTTAGATAGAATAGAACAGAAGCAACTGAATTTCGTTTCTAATGTGGCAAAACTGTTCATTCTTTCCTTTTCAACCTCGTTCTCGCTCTGTCTCTTTCCCAGGGTGTTTGGATATGGTAGCTGTAGAGGGTCAGTTCACGCTTAAAGCGGATCATCCACAGTTAAACTGTGCGGTTTTTTTCATCAGTGAGCCCAATGACATCATCAGCATCGAATATGAATCCGTCAACATCAACTGCAGAGAAGGGGATTTCATTAAGGTGCGCGCACATTCACATGTATGTCACACTGTATGTGCATTTACCAGGTCAGTTTACAATCTAACAAGCAAACAAACAAAAGCACACATAACCTTACACACTTGCATCATACACACACACACACACACACACACACACATTGTACATGTTTTAGCTCTGTTTCAGCATTCACCACACCCACAATAAGTAATCAGTGTTCTACAATCCCTTAATCCTGGATCAAAGAGTGTTGGGAAATGATTTATAAACACAGATGTGTTATATGTTTCTAACCAGAACACTGGGTGGTGATTTATGGAAGCATTGGTATGTTGTGTGTTTGTGTTGTGTGTGTTTATGAGAAACTATGCCAGGCTTTGAAACACAAAGGTCTAAGATGTTGCACAATGACACAGAGCATATGTGAAGACACACGCACACAGTTCAAAACACAATAAATGAATTTCACAATGAATCAAGCTGAAATACATGTGATATACATTTAAAATACTGTATTTTGTTATTGTGACACACATACACCCACACACTCTCTCTCACACACACACACACACACACACACACACACACAAACAAGAGAAAATACACAGAGACCCGACATTAAGAATTGCATGCACAAACACTTCATACAACAGAGAACTGCTACTTCAGTTACAGCTTATGTGATGCATCAAGATAAATCAGATCAAACCAGTTTAATCAAATGAAACTAATTCAGCTAACAAATTCATTTCAGCAGTACTGTGGACACTTGTTGTTCTGAGCACTTGTTTCACATGTGTTACTGTCAGATAAAAAAATATATGTATATTAAATACACTGTCACAAGCTGCAGAATAAAAACAATAATTAAAAATCCCTGAAAAGAATGTGAATAATAATAATAATAATCAACATGATCATCATCATTGTCATCGTCAGTTGTCATAACTGAATTAACCTCAGTTAGACTTAATAGAATTTAACCAAAGTGATCATCTTTTGCCTTGTTCTAGGTTTTTGACGGCTGGGTGATGAAAGGCGAGAGGTTTCCGAGTTCACAGGACCACCTTCTTCCTGTTTACGAACGTTATTCAGACTACTGCGACAGTGGAGAGGTTCATCCAGTTGTGCGCTCCTCTCAGAATGTTGCCATGATGTTCTTCCGAATCCACCAGTCAGGGAGTGGCTTCACCATCACCTTCCGCAAAGTCTTCAATCCCTTCCGTAAATTAAGCTCACATCAGAAGTGATGTCACGAGCATCACTCAGCTCTGACATATTCAGAATAAGATTGTTCTTGTTCTATGTATTAAAAAAAATATCAAAGTCTAATACATTGTTATCTAACCCAAGTATGTGAAGTATTGCCAAATTCCAGTTAGATGCCTGTACTACAGAACAACACTGCAGGTAACTGTGCAGTCATGTTATCTGTCATGTGCACAGCCTCGGATTTAGGAGAGTGGAATAACATTTCTTCCACCCCTGTGTGCTGAGTCATTGTAGTGATTCCTCAGCCAGACCTGAGTCTAAGAAGTCTTGTCCTCACTTAAGCATCAGGAGTCATGGTCCAGATGTGTCTGAGGCTACCACCTGCTCATGTAAATGCACTAGTACCTGTCTCACCACTGGAACTTGTCTCACTGTCTTCTCACCCTTATGCATCTCCCTCTCTCTTCACCTTGCTCCCACTGGGCAGCGTGTAATGTGATCTCCCAGACTCCAGAGGGCAGGTTCAGCATGGTTGTTCCCCAACAGCACAGAAACTGCAGCTACTCTATCATCTACCCGGTGGAGATCCAGATTGGGGAGCTTAGTCTCGGGCACCATAATGACTTAAAGGTGAGACACGGCAGAATTCCACATGAGCATGGTCACCGTTATGGTCACTTAGCTAACATCTTCCTCATTTTAGTCCATTGTGTTTAATTCTACAGTATATTCTATATATATATATACTTTTTATTGAGATTTGTGTCAAATACATGAAGAAATGAAGAACGTACATGTGTTTAAAAATCATTAGATCATGGGATTTGTGTTTGTTATTGTAAAATTGATATTATGTTTTTACTCCTTTTTATGCATATTTATATGGTATATGGCATATTTGATTCTTATAGAGCTGTTACAGACCGACTGCATATGGCAACCAAAGCAGATTATTAAAGGAAACATTCTCTGTTCTTATCTATATATCATCTCCAATTCAGTGATTACTGCAAAGCTGTATTGGCCATGTGATTCAGTAGATCAGGAGTCACCAGCCTTGTTCCAGGAGCTCCACTCTGTTGGAGAAGCTAATTAGCTGGGTCCAGATTGTTAGCACAGGCCTGGAATGGATCTACACAGGAGAAACGGGTGTGGACCCTTTGATCTTTGAAGAGACTGATGGTGTGACCTTTGCCCTCTCCTCCTCTCTGTCCTCTCTACCTCTCCTCCTCTGCATCGCAGCGCTCCATCCCCGGCTGTGCGGGAGCTAGGGACTTTGTGGAGCTCTTGGGGGGTAATGGTGTTGACACCTCCAAGATGTTCCCAATGGCCGACCTCTGCTACTCCTTCAGTGGGCCAGGTGAGCTTTGTACCTCTCTCACTCCTTCTGGTGATGTCATTCTTGCAGTGTTATTCCCATGTCCATGCCTTTAATGTGTGTGTGTGTCTGTGTTTGTGTATGTGTGTTCCTCCATCAGCTCAGCTAAAGGTAGGCTGTGACAACACTGTGGTGAGGATGGTGTCCAGCGGAAAGTTTGTGAATCGGGTCACTTTCCAGTATCGTTTACTAGACCACCAGGAGCTGGCAAAGCTGAAGGGGAACAGTGTTGAAGATGTGTGCTTAAGTGGATAAGACTCACATACCTCCCTCCATCTTCTCTCTCTGAACATTGATCACTGGGTTTCAGGCTCACAGAAAGCTGATATTGGGTCTTTATTGTACATTTCCAATCCATAAGGGATTATTTATTTTGTACCTCATCTTTATTTGCATTTATTTTCTCTTTGAAATACAGGCTTGTAAAATTTATTCTGTGGTTAAAGTAAATAAAGGTGCATTGTGTGCTTGTGTTTTGTGTGTGTTGAAGTGTTTTCGTTTGGATTAATGTGTGGATTATGAATTCATGAAAACACTATAAAACACACATTTATATGAAGAGAATGAATGACAAGGTGGCGGCACACAATGGCATAAGTATTGCAGAATTTCAGGGTAGAGACATATAATCACAACTCCTGTTGTCTATTATTTATTTGTATTAAACATTTTGTAATAAAATCATACTGCATGAGCTGCATTTTCTATTTTTCTTTTTGATAATAAAGTAAATAAGTATCCGAACTAATAATTAAATAAATAAGATGAACTAATCAAGCAAATCAATGCATGTCCAGTAGCAAAATCTACATAGATTAAAACAGATATTTAATGGCATTCAATGGAGGATAAATACTCTCATTACAGAACCATAACAGCAGCAGTGTCATGCTACGGAGGCCTCCTGCTGGCGGCCCCCATCAGCAGCAGCAGTATTCCATGTTGTCCTGTTGTAAAATGGTTGTATGTCCAAGGTTGTATCCTTACTGCCCAGTTGCCTAGTGAAAGAATGTACTGCTTTAACGGTTGAGTAGAACGTACTGCATTGAAATCTAGTACATACTGCTTCAGATTGAACTGAACTGAACTGATTGAAGTGATCAATGACTCTTTGATCAAAATGGAGGATTATTTTAAAATGGCTGACACAGGATGCGACCTTGCTAAAAATATAATTAAAAATGAAACAGATATTTATGTGATTCTTTTAAATACATGCAATATAGTTCTTGGAAAGTGTTACACCAGCAACAAAGAGATGTTATTTTTGTCAGTAGTGCATATGTAAAAATATGCATTTAGTAAAAATGGAGAAACTGAATCAACATGAACTGTTCAAGTCTTTACAACAGTCCTTGAGTGCGCAGGTAGAAGTGCAGGAAAGATGAGTTGAAATGAAAAAAAAGATTTGTAGCCCATAAGACATAAGAAATTTATGATTGTCTTCCAGAAGCCCATAAAAACAACTATGGAAAAATGTTCTTTCCAGGAACTGTCACAGACCCAATGTGCTTTTTAATACAATCAACTTTATCCCTTAGTTTGCTACAGGCATGGCATGTCTTATAACACATTTTTTTAAATTTCCGTGAGAAGATTGAGAATATTGGATTACACATTACCTCCTCTACTTATAAACCCTTATTTGACCCACATATCCTTGCTGTTTTAGAGAGTTTTAAATGTTTTTTTTCTAAATATATTGGACCAAATTCATAAAACATATTTAATGTGACTTTAACAGCAAATATCACTGTGGTAACACATTTTCTCATTCATATTTCATATTTTACAGTTGATCAGATATATAGTGGTCCTGCATTTTGTCTTCATTTGCATATGATTATTGGTGATTCATAATAGAACATCAGTCTGCAACTCCACCAAAAACAAACAAACAAATAAACAAACAAACAACAACACAACAGCAAATCTAATGGTAAGAAACCATTTCTTTAACAATGTTTGGTCACACTTGGAAGTATATATATAAGAATATACACAATATATATATAAGAATATACACAATATTCACCCATATGCTCCCATTTAGCAAATGTATTATGAAGACAAATTTTTTGTCTGTTTGGATGGAGTATAATGACAAACTTTGAAACCGCAGTATTACCAGAACATGAAGAGGAAGGTGAAGATCAACACAAGATCTCAGAGTACCATGAAACATTTCCAAATGCAAATTTACATTTTACAGAGGAAGAAGAAACTATAGATGAGGAGAAATGAGAGATACAATTTTGCTGCTCTGCCATGATTCGAAAGAAATTAAGTCATCACCTCAGTAAAACCATCCACATCACTCATTTGTGTACCGCAGTGCAGTATTTTTCATAGCATGCCATTTGAAGCTGCGTCTGCTGGCGAGCCAGTGCATTTTCTATGTGCTTTTATGGAATTGTCTTTGTAGAAGCATGTAACCAAAATACAAAATTTAATTTGATATTAAATATGTCAACATCAAACTAAAGGTCCTTATATATGGCACATGTGTCAGTGATTAGCATGTGGCTCCAGCAGGCTTCTCTATAGCAACATAACTAAAGGGAGGGGCCTGGAGGGGCATCATCCACAGCCATGAGGGCTCTCTGAGCCATTGCTTTCCACCCAAGTCATTATCACAACTAGAGTGATCACATGACATGGCTGGATGACAGCATCAACATCTCAGATTACCAGAAGACTCAATGACTTGGGGCCCCTGAGCTCTACACCTTCCTATGCAGTAGATTAATTTAAGGATTGATTAAGTAGGTGACTCTTAAGCCTAGAATTAAAATTGGAACTGTGTCTGAATCTCAGATTAGAGCTGGAAGTTATTGTGGGACAATGCCATTTAAGGCTTTATTGCTCATCAGAAGAGTTTTTAAATCAATTCAATATTTAACTGAGAATCGGTACACCGCTGAACTAATGTAATCCAATTTTGTAGCCCTGGTTAGGATTCTGGATGGTGCATTCTGTAAGAGTTAAAGGGACTTTTTACAGCATCCAATTTAAAGTCTGTTACAGTAGTGGTTACTTGGTGGTTAGCACATTTGCCTCTCAGCACTGGGGTCTTGGGTTCAAGTCCCTATATGAGTGGAATTTCCATGTTCTCCCTGTGTCTTCATGGGTTTCCTCTGGGGTCTCCGGTTACCTCCCACAGTAGAAAAAAATGAAGGTTAGGTAAATTGGCTTTCCCTGAAAAATTCTCTCTGAGTGTGTATATGTGTGACTGTGTGTCTCTTCATGTCCAATAAAAAAACAGTTGTCTGGGTGTCTGCGCATGAATGTGTGTGTGCTTGTTTGTCCATAGGTGGAGGGTGCTCTCTCCTGGGTGGCTTCCGCTAGAGAGTACGCTGTGTGCAATTGGCTGGCGCTTCTCGCTGGTGTGTGAATGGTAGTTTTAAGACATATTTCTGTGTTGAATTGTAATGTTCTGTGTTAAATTGTAAAAGTTCAAGGGTTCCTTGAATTGGCACTATATAAATTGAGCGTTCATTCAATCAAAGTAAATGCATCAACTCAGCAATATTACACATGGAAAAAGGCAACTTTGGTGACAATTCATGTGTGTCAAATGAAAGATCAGAAACAATACTGACACCTAAGCTTTTTCTGGTAGATTCCAGTGTTGCTATAAGAGGAATATTAGAATAATTGTTTCTTATAGCTTTGGGTCCAAGAAGGAACACCTCAGTCTTATCAGAATTTAGATGAAGAAAATAAGACGCCATCCAGTTTTTTATTTCCTGGATGCGGTTCTCAATTTTGGGAGTAGTATTGACATCATCTGGATTAGACGATACATACATCATCTGCATAGCAATGGAAGTTAATACCATGCCTATGAATGATTGTGCCTAATAGTAGCACAATTAATGAGAATAATATGGGGCCTAATACAGATCCTTGTGGGACACTATGTTTTTGTGTTTTCTGAGCATTCATTATATACAAGGACAAATTGGTATTGATCTGTCAGGTAGGATTTGAACCAGGAGAGTGCTTGACCTCTAATGCCAATGAGTGTCTCCATCTTATCTAGTACAATGTTGTAGTCAGTAGAGTGTATGCTGTGCGCAATTGGCTTCCGCTTCTGTGTGTGTGAATGGTCATGTAATGGCCTTTGTTCCTGTGTTAAATTGTAAAGTGACCTTGAGTGTCTTGAAAGGCGCTATTTAAATTGAACGTTCATTCTTTCAAAGTAAATTTCTCCTCTTAGCAATATTACAAATGGAAGAACAGCTGTGTTGACATTGCATACATGTGTGTTAAATGAAAGATAAGAATCAATAGTGACAGCTAAACCTTTTGTGGTAAACTTCAGTGTTACTGCAAAACCTTTCAGAGGAATATTAGACAAATTGCTTTTTGCATCTTTGGGTCCAGAAAGCAACACCTCAGTCTCATCGGAATTTAGAAGGAGAAAAAATAGTATTTTATTTATTTCCTGGATGCGGTTCTCAATTTTGAGAAAAGTATTGACATAATCTGGATTAGAAGGTATATTGAACTGAGTATCATCTGCATAGCAATGGAAGCTAATACCATGCATATGAATGATTGTGCCTAATGGTAGTATATATAATGAGAATAATATGGGGCCTAATACAGATCCTTGTGGAACACCATGTTTTACTTTTGTGTTTTCTGAGCATTCATTATACAAGGACAAATTGGTATTGATTTGTAGGTAGGATTTGAACCAGGAGAGTGCTTGACCTCTTACGCCAATGAATGTCTCCAGCCTATACATTAGAAAGTTGTGGTCGATGGTGCCAAAAGCAGAAATAAAGTCTAAGAGTATAAGAGAAGAAATGTATCCTTTATCAGAGGACAAAGAAATAATTTCCTAGTTAGTCAGTGCGGTTTCGATGCTGTAGGACATGTTCTGTCTGCAAAAAAGTAGAGAGTTGTGAAGAAACGACTTTCGAGTTGAAATGACTTTGGAGATGAAGGACAGATTAGAGATGAAAAAAAATCTTCAATCTTCTGTTAAAAAAATCTTATCCCAGTTATCCACTCTTAGTAATGTTTGACTAATTTCCTAATAATCTTAATTGGAGTTTTAGGGGGAAAATATACATGATACTTAGATACTTAAAAAGACAGTTAATTACATGTTAGCAAAACTTACATCTTTGGCACTTCCAAGTCTAATTCTAAAGATCTTTATAGCTCACAGTCAGCCTTGATATTGACAGAATTGGTTCTGGTAACTGATAATATTCACCTCATTGAAGTACTTTTTAAACTGTAGATCATAACATCCTTATTCAGTGTTTGAGTGAATGGTTTTCCTGCAGTGGGAATGCCCATGATAGAGCTTTCGCAGTTAATACTGGCAATGTCTTTTCACCTGTTGCCTCAATTAGTTATGAGGTTCCTCAAGGATCCATTTTAGAGCCCATATTCTTCTCAATATATGCTTTTCCACTGGAACAACTTTTTATTTGAAATGTGGTTTATTTAAACAAACCACAAAATACTTTCATTCAGACAACAAGATAAGCAATTGGTTATGCAGTGCTTAAACATCAGCCAAAATGATCCTATTACAACTGAAGCTGGAAGTGGACATGTGGAAAATGATCATGACTAAGGTACTGTACAATATCTGTAGTCTCCCCTGATTTAGTGGCAAGCCACAGCATACAGAATGCTACAATATAGTAACAAGCAGTATAACTAAACCAACAAATTGTTATATGCTGCTACAGTTGTCATGCATGAGACACTAGGGTACAAAGTAAACAAAAAGCCACAGGGCACTCTCACTGTCACCACTGAAAACCAAGGCTGACAGAGCTGGCTACAGAATAAGTGCATGGTCTGGAGTATGCTAGACGTTCAGCTCTGCTAAAGGTTAACAGCACTGTCATCAAGGTTGCAGACACACAAAAAAGAATAAGAAGTAAAGTAAATTCCATTTTGTTAATAATGATTGTTAATGATGATGATTAAGACATATTGTTGCTTGCCAGCAAAGGTTTGGGATGAGGGACTAACGGTTCTGTTATTCGCGATACGTACTGCTACGCAGGAGTCTCTGGGTTTTAGCCCAGACAAATTGATGTTCGGACATACACTTAGGGAATCGTTAAAGGTCCTACAGGAACAGTTGCTGTCTGCAGTCCCGCACGCACCACGCAATATGTTGGATTATTCGTTCCGGGAGAAATTGCATACTGCTTGTGAACTTGCTCATAACTCCAAAATTAAATGAAAACCTGTTACAATAAAAGATCGATTTTTCGAACATTCAGTATTGGGTTTTGGTTTTGTTGCCTTTGTTTTGGGCAGCCTTATCGGTGAAGTTTGTTGGACCTTATGAAGTTGTGTCCCTCCGAAGTGAGATGGATTATGTTATTAAAACGCCCGATCGTAAGAAGCAGAAACGGGTCTGTCATGTTAACATTCTTAAATGCTACGTATCCAGGGCGGATCCAAAAGAATGCCAAGCCGTCACTGACGTTGCTGTAGTAAACTCTGTCGGTCTGTCTCTTCGTGAGTACACACCAGAGTTGTGGTGTTGTGACAAAATGTTTTGTCGTTTGATAGTGCCTGCCTCCCCACTGCTCGTTTACCCAATTCTGAGTTGATTTTGCCATTGTTTTAATGATCATTAATGGGTTCTTGAAGGCTTGATTCCTATGGGCGAACTTGCCCACTGTCTTACACTTAGCTGATGTTCACTGAATGCCTCCCAAAAGACACGGTATCTAACAGGTATGGTATCTTCTTACAGGTAACAGGTACGTGTCTTCTTAGATTATCACCTGCAGCTCAATGGATGAGTGGAATGGTTCAACCAGAAAATGGGGACGTTCTTGCGATCATACTGCAGTAGAGCACAACAGGGCTCAAGCTACTTGATCCCTGGTCTGAACGTGACCACCAATGTATGTGGGGTGTCAGAAGTTACTAGATGATTGGCACCAGAGGAGTTGGCTTCCTACCAAAGATTTGTATCTGACTTTAGGAAGATAAGTCCTCTATATATAGGCCTATTTACGATCATCAAACAAGTCAATCCTGTGCCATATAGACTGCAGTTACCACCAGGCTGGACTGGGAATGCTTTAGTCCCAAGGATTGCTCATGGGGTCTGGTCACTGATATCCATGAAATCCCATCTCTTGTCTCTGACTTTGACCATGTTCATCCTGACAAGACTGCACCATGGCTTCATGGCCACCCCTAGCTTCGGACTATTGCGTAGGATTGATCTGTTTCTGTGTGGGGTGGGGGTGTTTCATTAGGGGTGCTCCTGTTATTCACCCTTTCAGCCAGCAGAGGCCCCCATCCCTGATACTGACTGTGTCCATGGTCACTGATCTTACTCACCTGCTCCCAATTACTCCAGGCAAGCTCCACATTTATCTCCCTCTGTTGCCCTCAGTAGTCACCAGTATCTAGTGTCTGCATACTGAGCCTGTTAGTATATTACTGCTCCTCTTCTCTGCGTTTCTCTTGCTTGTCTGACTCTGTTTTCTGGCGTTGATTTTGCCTTTGTCCTTTGTTCTGATCTCAGTAACCCTGTGCACTGGTTGTACACAGCTGTCTGAGTCACTCATGTCACCGCGGTTTAGTGTGAAGGACAGGAAAGCAATTCCTCTACCCTGCTGTAGTTGTACTGAAGTATAACTCAGATACGATGTTAACGCGACTATGTCGCTCCTTTAAATACAATATGATTTCCTAGCTCTCTAGCACTATATTGTGACCCATGATGTCAAAAGTTTCATGGAGCTCAAATGGTGCAAGCAAGGAGGAGCAGCCCTAGTCTAAGGGCAGCAATAAAGTTCTTTAGCAGGATACATCCTGTATCAGGGCTGTGATGCAGTGTATATCCTGACATACAAATTTCCTGTGTAATCTTATCATTTTTGACACTGGAAAATTCATGAAGTCACTGCAGCTAAGGGTGTATTTTGCTTGTGTTTAGCTGTCTAGTCTTTTTGATACTATAGCAAATATGAATCCATGTTTATTTTTAATTGTAGGTCAGAGCTGAAAATTAAACTTAAAGCTGGTTATTTTCCCCTCCTTTTGACACCTTAAAAGGAATTTAACATAATTTCCAAACTGACATATAAGGTAATATTAATTATTAGGTTAGGACAGTGAAGGTTGTTGTCTGTTTATAAGTCGTGCTGTCAATTTTATTGTTGTTAACAGATGAATTACAGTTTTCCCCGTATTTTTGTTGTGTGTGGAACGACCACATTATTGTAATTTGTCAGTGAAATATTTCTGTATATTTCTATAAAATATCAAATACCTTAATCTACCCCTCAAAACACACATTCATCACGGTTTCTTTCATCGTGACACTGTTCCATTTCCAGAATGGCTGCTCAAATTATTTATTAACTACAATATTGACCAATATTGAGCATTGATATCATATTGAGCAAATCACAGAGTTTGTGGATGAAGATTCTCTGCATTGATTAATAGAAGACCAATCTTTAATCATATCACATCAAGGAGTCAACACAGTGTTTCTGATATAATGCATGCCATGATATATAATTTCAATGTAGTATCCATAAAGTGCATCTTTACTTTGTACCATCACCCAAAAAAACAGCAAAGATAGATAGATCTACAGGCTAAGATTTGTTATAATTTCTGCAAAACTTACTGGACATGTGAATGAGTGACTCCTGGTGTGGGTCATGATCATATAAAAAGATTCACCTTATTTAAGTTCTTAAATTAAAAACCTTGAAGGTTTACAGATATTATAACTAATAATTTTGTTTTGTAGATCCATACGAGCCTTACGTTTTTGTCCAGCCTAATGATTGTTTATTATGAGTGGAAGGCTTGACAGTAGCCAAAAATGTCTCTGATGCCCTCTGGCGGCCATATGGAGTACAATTTTTACCCACAGTAAACTAAGCACAGACATCAGCTCATCAGTAATGATATTGAAATGAATGGTTATGATGAGGTCATTAAGGGCTACGTACAGCTGTTAATGTGAATCATCGAGGATGCTACAGGCACTGTCAGTGAACAATGTCAAGCATAGATTACAGCACATCGAGTCTCTGTGATTTGAGTTTTTTTTTTAGATTCCATGTCTGATTCTATGGTAATAAATAATAATAATAATAACAATAATAATAACAAACCAAAAAAAACAACTACACATGCTTCCAGTTGAGTAACTGCAATCTACTTTACTAAGATACAGTTTGGAGATATTCCAAATTGTAGAGAAGTACACAACGTTTCCAGAGAAAACAGATGTATTTCTCATTCAGAAGCACTTTCCTCGCACAGCTGAAGAAGGACATGTGTCTGAAACGTCCTGGTTCTCTTGAACCTCACTACAATTTTTAATATTTTTCATTTTGCAGAATTTTGCAGAATTTCTGAAAACAAACACGGTGGCCAACATTGAGGCACACACTGCCCAATCTTATATTTTAATGTCTGTTAGTTGCAAAAAATCAACATAAAAAGAATCGGGATGAATAGTGTGATTTGATTATATGATTTACACGGAGTTGTGAAATTGTGAGGACATAAAAACGATAACAGCAAAACAACAAATAAAAACAAAAAAACAATGTATTATCGGAAAAGGGTGTCTCACGACGGCTGTTGTAAGATGTCCTGCATCTTACAGCACAAATACGCCACAAGTCTCTCTGCAGGTTTTAATGCCTTATGCCTGATTAAAGGTCAGAGCAGAAATTATCGCGGTCGGAAGTGCACGCTGCAGCGCGACTTTAGCGGGATAATTGATAACGATCTGAGATTCCCGGGGGGGCATGAAGAGGTAAGCACAGCTGCGCAAGTCCCCAGCTGCGCCCATCAACGGAAAAATCAGCCCGCGACGGAAATGACTCTAGTTATGTGTACCTATTAGACGTCAGAGACCGCAGGAGCAGAAGAGAGAATTGCATCATGGAATGCTTGGGTAAAAATAGCATCAGGTTTCACAACATCTGTGATGGTCATCTTCACTAATCTGCCTCAGGTGTAGCTGAAGACACCTGGCCCAATATGGTTCGGAGGGCAATTCTAGGATCAGCTCAAAAAACTTCATTAGGAAATGTAACTGATCTCAGTTCAGCTCTTGTTGTCCTGCATACAAGGATGGTTTGGAATAATCCTAATTTGTGAAGATCTGGACAGATTGTGCAGTAAGACACTTCACTATCATGCAGTCTTGTGACTGTTTGGGGAATTTACCGAGTATCATGGAGTTATCCCAGTGTTTAACATGTCAGCAAGGAAACGCTCATGACTCGACTCACTGTAGTAATACACTGTAACTCTGTTTCAACACACTGTAGCAGTGATCTGTAATTCTCTATTGACAGAGTGCAGCAGTGAACTGTGACTATAGACACACGTAGCAGAGAACTGTAGCTTTTTATCAACACTATAGCGCTGCACCCTGTCCCTCACTATGTGTGTTTATGACCATGTGTGTAATGTTTATGTACTGGATAGAGGCCACAGTGTGTAGATAACCAAGCAGAACATCGCTTGGAACTACACATCTTCAAAACGATTGAAAAGATTTTTGGACCCACCGACCAGGTCTAAATTAAACTTGCAACTTCATGGCACATGCAGACTGTAAAGATGTCAATGTCCAATAGCAGCTACCGCCTCAGCTGATCAGTACCGCCTCAGACTAATACAACGTTTTAGTTATACAAAACATCAAGAGCCAGAAGCTCCACACTGGGCTTCAGCCCATGTTAAACACAGTGTTTTATCTCAAAGGCACCGCTAGAATTAATTAAGGCCACAAACTGATCTGAGCTCAGCGTCAGTCTAATTTGTCTTCGGTATGACAGAGTCGTAACTCACATGACTCACACAGTGGAAGGGGGTTGCGGAGAGCTGCTCCAAAGAGGGGGAGAAAGACGAACAAGAAGACATGCAGGCAGAGGTGAGAGTGTGTTGTGTGTGATTAGGTTAATACGCTGCTTCCTGTTTGCCAGCACTGATCAATGGACACTAATGCCACCCCAGCACAGCATTGCTGTGTTAATGATGTCATCCACCATGTAATCTCCACTTTGCTGAAAGGCATTGTGGGTGGATGGTATAAATGTAACCGCTACAATTTCAGATAACAGATTTGTCATAAATCACAGTATGCACATAATGATTGAAGATGAGTAGAAAACTATTTACGGAAAACAAATAATTTCACAGTAAAATATGTGGACAGGGAGAGAGGAAGATGGCGAAATTGTTATTATGGGCCATATTGTCAGATGCAGATTAGCATACGCATTTTATGAGAAATGAAATAGATCAAGAGGGCTGAACTCGCTTCTTCTGTCATCTTAGATATGTAACTCTAAGGTAGACATGGATGTGATTTAATGCGTAAATAAACGTAATCAACGACACAAACACACATGTCCCAGCTCAACACGTCTGTCGATCAGACTGCAGGCTTGTACATTCATAATATTTTAGCATTAAGTGTCTGCTAGGTACTCCTGGTTTGAATACATGGTTGAGTATTTGAATACACAATGTAAACTCAAATCGGCAAAGTGCTGCTTTCAGTTCCAGAATGCTTTGTGCAGCTGGTAACGGCGCTCAGGAAGTAAAATGAAAAGACGAATACTACAAATGTCATTGGTTATTTGTAATGTAGCAGTGACATTTGCTTGCTTTCAGCCAGGAACACAGTTGGGTCACAACACCCACCCACCGCGACCGCCCACACACACACTATGCGTGCTGTATGCACACACACCCCTGAAGGCTGTTATCTTCTGCCCATTACCAGTTGTTCTATTGCTTACTCTATCGCTATCAGTCTCATCTGTGTGTGTGTGTGTGTGTGTGTGTTCAGAAATCTCAGTGTGCATGTGTCGAGCAGGCCAGTTGATTGTTATCGCTAGTCATAGGGTTTGGGCTTCTGGTCAATTCTCTGCATGACTCTTGGCAGGTGGAAAGTAATGGAATAGCTCTCAGGAGTCATAACACCTGCACACACAAAATGACACACACACACACACACACACACTGAAGCAGACATGCACATACATGTCCACACACATGATGGCCAAAATGGCATAACAATGAAAAGTATACAGAATGCACTCACTCAGAATTTCAGAATTTACATTCCGGCAAATGTCTCCGGAATGTCAATGTTTGGGTGTCTCCTAAGCAACACCCAAGCGCCATCCCCCCCCCCACCCCTCAACATTTTTTTCCTGCCCCCTATTCTTCAGCAGCGCATCTGTTGCACATGAGACGAAGGCACGTTTGTGTGTGCCAGGCTCAACATGAGCCTCTTTCATATCAACAAAGCCACTTTAGATGCCCATCCTGCCCACATGAGACCGTGGAGGAGAGAGGATGGGGTCGTGACCCCTCCTCCCTGTGAGACGGCAGCTCATCTGCCGTGTGAGTACACGCGAAGTGATACATTTACATACACTTAGGTCAAAGACTTTCACACCTTCACATTCCCAGTACAGTTTCCGTGTCAACAAACTATCATTTTAGCTAGTTATTCAGGAACATGATGTCAATTTCCAACAAATGTTTCTAAAATATAATTTCAATGAATTTCAAAATCTCAAAATCTCAATGGGTCAGAAGTTTAAATACATAAAGTTGATTGTGTCCTTTAAATAGGTTTGGAAAATGCCAGGAAATTATGTTTTGGCTTTAAAAGATTCTGACAGGCTAATTGGCTATTTTATGACATACGGTATCTTCAAAGACTACTCGCCTCTTAAACCGCATGGGACCTTGTAGCAGTGAAACGATTCATTAAGGAGTTTGTGTTTGGTCATCTAGAGATGAAAACACTTTGCCACAAAAAAAATCTAAATCAATCAAAAGAAAGAACAGCAAACGATACTGTGAAGAAGCTGGAAGTACTCCAAAGCCGGCATAAGATAGGATGGTTACCGTTGGTGACGGCACACAGGTTCTCAGCTCTTACCTTTTTGAGAAAGGTCCTTTGCACAGATGAAACAAAAATTGAGCTGTTATACCAAAACAACCAATGTTATGTGCAGGAAAAAGGGGAAGAACACCATACCAACCATGAAGCATGTGAAGCAACATGTCAGGACACCAACCAGGAAGTAAAAGCATTGGCACAAATTGGCGCAAATGAACAGTGACCCCAAACACACAAACAAAAGGTCTTAACCAACACATTGAAGGGTCATGGAGTGGCCATCACTAAGCCCTGACATTAACATCATATCTCATATATAATCTCAAAAGAGCACTTATGGGCAGAACTAAAAAAGCATGTATTAGGCCTATAAACCTGACTCAGTTACACCAGTTCTGTGTAAGGAATAGACAAATATTCTTAAGGAAGAGAAGCTTGTGGAAGGCTCTCTGAAACATTTAATCCAAGTTAGACCATTTAAAGGCAGTTCCGGATACAGTAGTACTATGTCTGATCTACTGGAAATGTGATGAAAGAAATAGATCATTTTTCTGTGACATTCCTAACGTACAGTAGTGATCCTAAAGTGACCTATGAGAGGGAATGTATGCCAGGATTAAATATCAGGAACTGTGAAAAAATGACTGGCTAAGGTGTGCTTTCAGATGTTAATCTCTCACCTCAAATCACCTAAATGACATTTTACCTCAGTTTGATAGAATTCATTTTTTGTTTTCCATTTATTAGACATATTTAGGGTACGTTTGAACGCTGCTTATCTGACATCTCAGCCTCACAACTTTCTCAACAAGTGGACCTTCAACAGAAGCAGATTGGAGAGTTGCGTTCATGATACTTCATGAAATATGATTCAATATTTATATAATCGATTATAGTAGTTATAATATATCAACCTCAATTACAGGTGAATCAGGACTTTCCCAGGTCTACATTTGGAGTCCTGGTAGACTGTTCATTGCCTTGTTGACCAAGACTCCTGGCAGTTACCAACAACACTAAACAAGCTACTGATTGCCAAATGGTCCATGTGAACAGCTGTTGAAATCTACACGAGTTGCTAGAACTTGAGTGTTGGCTGTTGTAAGAGATGATTGCAGTTTCACCATAAATATCATTGTATGCAATGTTATTGTCCAATCTAAAGCTCTGATTATCCTCCTGTAAACATGAAGGTAGTAGCTAGTGCTGACAGGAAACACCATAACTTTTCAAAAGCTGAAATATAATCAAATCTGTGTGTGTGTGTGTGTGTTTGGTGATGTCATAGCTTGCGTCATTGCAATTGTGTTTGTGTGGAACCAAATACTAAATCTAGCATGAATGAGCATGAACCATAAGTGATGCAATGCCCCATGGAGCCACAGAGAGAGGAAGAGAGAGAGAGATAGATAGAAAGAGAGAGGGAGAGAGAGATAGAAGGAGAGATAGGGAGGGAGAGAGATAAAGAGAGATAGGGAGAGAAAGAGAGAGAGAGAGGGAGAGAAAGAGAGATGGATAGAGAGGGAGAGAGGGAGAGAGAGAGAGAGGAGAGAGAGAGAGAGAGAGGAGAGAGAGAGAGAGAGAGAGAGAGAGAGAGCCCTGTGGAGTTCAAGTGTAGTGTGACGAGACCAGCTTTGTTTCCACAAACAGGCCACCATCAGAGGATGAGCACATACACACACACACACACACACACACACACACTGCACTAGTATCAGAGGGAGGTGTTAATCTGTGAAGACTGTGAGGGTGTGAAAAGCATTCAGGCAGATTTTGGGAAAATTGGGGCGACATGACGTGTTTGGCACACCCAGACACTCACAACACGAGTCCTAAGGTCCCATCCCCACAGACATATGCGTCACCTTCTTCGTCATTCTAATCATCATCAGTATCGCCACCTGATCTGTGCAGTCACGTGGGGCGAACATGGCCAGAGGAAGCCGGCATGTTGTCACACCCACTGATTGCAGTGTGTGTATTGCAAAAGGACTAGAGGCAGTTAGTTTGCTGCAATGGTTAAAAAACACCTTAGGTTGGACTCTCCCATGAGGCATTGCTGTCACAGGAGAACAAGGTTTTACTTCAGAGGTCAAGTCCATATTCGAAAAAGGGGTTAAACGTCAGAAACATGAAAACAGTGAATGCAGGAATGTTTTAGGTTCCAGTACAACATATTTTAGTGATGCATAACACAGACGAGACTAAATTAAAGACTCGGTGAAACTTACATGCCTTACAAACATATTCAACAACCTTAAAATACATTACATAGCACTGAATTATAAACAATATATTTAATGATCAGTTCAGGCTGGTTCTAGTCAGTATTTGTTTTGTAAACCGTGTATTCTGTTAAGGTGAAAAAAATATTTGTCTTCAGATCTTCAGGTTCAACCCCTACAACTGCCTTTTGTTGCAATAACAGCATCTGGAAATCACAGTGTGCTAAGCATCCAACCAGAGGGACACACACACACGCACACATGCACACACACACACACACACACACACACACACAAACACACTCTCACACACACCCACACGCACACACACACACACACACACACACACACACACACACACACACACACACACACACACACACACACACTCACACCCACACACACACACACTCACACACACACACACTGCATCAACCCCATTCCCAATCCCCTGATTATTGATTGCCTGCACCTGTCCCTTGTTCTCCATTTTGTTTCCACCTCTTAGCGCCCACAAGAACACTTGTCCATAGCTTTACATCATTCCCTCGCTACTATGCTCACTCCCTTTAGTTATGCTGCTATAGATAAGCCTGCCGGAGCCACATGCTAATCACTGGCACATGAGCTATGTATGTCTGTTAAATCGATGGATGGGTTCCCTTTTGAGTCTTGGTCCTCCCAAGGTTTCTTCCTAAATTCCTGCCATCTTAGGGAGTTTTTCCTTGCCACTGTCGCCTTTGGCTTGCTCATTAGGGATCTGGACCCACGCAATTTGTAAAGCTGCTTTGTGACAACATGTGTTGTAAAAAGCGCTATATAAATAAAATTGAATTGAATTGAATTTCACATACTCAACCTGTATTTTATACCTTGACTGCATGCTTCTAAAACTGTTTCCAGCCTAACGAGGAGCCATGATCAAATCAATCCACTAATCCCACTAGAGTGTAGCAGAAATAATTTTATGAAATTCTTTAATGATAAGATTGATAAAATTAGGGAAAAAATTGGTCGTGCTATATCAGAGCCTGGCAACATGCCTATGCACCTTGACAGCTGTCTGGTCAGCTCTGATGCCCTGTTAGAGTCCTTCTCCCCAATTGGTCGTGAGGAGCTTATTTCATTGGTGGAATCTGCCAAGCCCTCCACATGCATACTAGATTTACTTAAAGAATTACTGCATAGCAATATAGAACCTTTGCTCACTATAATAAACTGCTCTCTGAGCCTGGGCTATATTCCCAGTTCATTTAAACTTGCAGTTATCAAGACGCTAATTAAAAAATCTGGTCTTAACCCCTCCTCCGTGGATCACCACCTTATCGTGGTGGAGGGGTTTGCGTGCCCATGTGATCCTAGGAGCTAGGTTGTCGGGGGCAATGCCCCTGGTAGGGTCTCCCATGGCAAATTGGTCCTAGGTGATGGGCCAGACAAAGAGTGGTCCAAATAAAACCCCAATGGAATTTAAAAACAGGACCCAGATACCCTTGCCCGGATCAGGGTTACCGGGGCCTCACCCTGGAGCCAGGCCTGGGGAGGGGCTCCTCGGCGGCGCCTGGTGGCGGGTCTCTACCCATGGGGCCCGGCCGGGCACAGCCCGAAGGAATTACATGGGTTCACCACCTGTGGGAGAGGTAGTACTAGGGGTTCGGTGCATTGTGGTTTGGGCGGTGGCCGAAGGCGGGGGCCTTGGCGTACCGACCCTCGGTTACTGAAGCTGGCTCTTGGGACATGGAACGTAACCTCTCTGGGTGGGAAGGAGCCTGAGCTGGTGTGTGAGGCTGAGAGATACCAACTAGATAGAGTTGGGCTCACCTCCACACACAGTTTGGGTTCTGGAACCAATCCTCTCGAGAGAGGCTGGACTTTATTCTTTTCTGGAGTTGCCCAGGGTGAAAGGCGGAGGGCTGGAGTGGGCTTACTCATAGCTCCCCGGCTCGCTGCCTGTGTGTTGGGTTTTCCCCAGTAGATAAGAGGGTTGCTTCCCTGCGCCTTAGGGTCGGGGAAAGGGCTCTGACTGTTGTTTGTGCTTATGCACCGAATGGCAGTTTGGAGTACCCGGCCTTCTTGGAGTCCTTGGAGGGGGTGCTGGAAGGTGCCCCTTCTGGGGATTCCATTGTTCTGCTGGGGGACTTCAATGCTCACGTGGGCAATGACAGTAGGACCTGGAAGGGCGTGATTGGGAGGAACGGCCTCTCGATCTGAACCAGTGGTGTTCTGTTATTGGACTTCTGTGCTCGTCACGGTTTGTCCATAACGAACACCATGTTTGAGCACAGAGGTGTCCATAAGTGCACATGGCACCAGGACACCTTAGGTCGCAGTTCGATGATCGATTTTGTAATCGTATCGTCGAACTTGCGACCGTGTGTCTTGGACACTCGGGTAAAGAGAGGAGCTGAGCTGTCAACCGATCACCACCTAGTGGTGAGTTGGATCAGATGGCGGGCGAGGATGCCGGACAGACCTGGCAGACCCAAACGTACTGTGAGGGTTTGCTGGGAACGTCTGGCAGAGGAACCTGTCAGAAAGGTCTTTAACTCCCACATCCGACAAAGCTTTGACCGCATCCCGAGGGAGGCCGGAAACATTGAGTCTGAGTGGGCTTGGTTCCGTGCTTCTATTGTCAATGCAGCAGATCGGAGCTGTGGCCGCAAGGTTGTCGGTGCCTGTCGTGGCGGCAATCCCAGAACCCGGTGGTGGACACCTCGGGTAAGGGAGGCCGTCATGCTGAAGAAAGAGTCCTATCGGGCCTGGTTGGCCCGTGGGACTTTGGAGGCAGCAGACAGGTACAGGGGGCCAAGCGGATCGCGGCTTTGACTGTCGCAGAGGCAAAAACTTCGGGTGTGGGAAGAGTTTGGTGAGACCATGGAAAGTGACTTTCGATCGGCTCCGAGGAGGTTCTGGCAAACCGTCAGGCAACTCAGGGGAAAGCGGTTCCCGACCAACACTGTATACAGTGAGGCTGGGGATCTGCTGACCTCGACTGGGGATGTCATTAGGCGGTGGAAGGAATACTTCGAGGATCTTCTCAATCCCACCACCACGTCTTCCATAGAGGAAGCAGAACCAGAGGACTCGGACGGGGTTTGCCCATCACTAGGGCTGAGGTGACCAGGGTAGTTGTGAAACTCCTTGGTGCCAAGGCGGGGTGGATGAGATCCGTCCTGAGTTCCTTAAGGCTCTGGATGTTGTGGGACTGTCTTGGTTGACACGTCTTTGCAACATCGCGTGTACATCGGGGGCAGTGCCTCTGGATTGGCAAACCGGGGTGGTGGTTCCCCTTTTTTTAAGAAAGGAGACCGGAGAGTGTGCTCCAACTATCGGGGATCACACTTCTCAGCCTTCCCGGTAAGGTCTATGCAGGGGTTCTGGAGAAGAGAGTCCGTTCGATAGTCGAATCTCAGTTACAAGAGGAACAATGTGGGTTCCGTCCTGGTCGTGGAACACTGGACCAACTTTTCACCCTTGCGAGGGTCCTAGAGGGTGCATGGGAGTTTGCCCAACCAGTCCACATGTGCTTTGTGGATTTGGAAAAGGCATTCGACCGTGTCCCTCGGGGATTCCTCTGGGGGGTGCTCCGGGAGTATAAGTGCGGGGCCCGTTGCGACGGGCTATCCAGTCCCTGTACAAATGGAGCAGGAGTTTGGTTCGCATGGCCGGCAGTAAGTCAGACTGGTTTTCGGTGGGAGTTGGACTCCGCCAAGGCTGCCCTTTGTCACCGATTCTGTTCATAACTTTTATGGACAGAATTTCTCGGCGTAGACAAGTGGTGGAGGGGGTTCGGTTTGGTGGCCTCAGGATTCCACGCCTTCTCTTTGCAGATGATGTGGTCCTGTTGGCATCATCGGGCCGAGACCTACAGCTCTCGCTGGATCAGTTTGCAGCCGAGTGCGAGATGGCTGGGATGAGAATCAGCACCTCTAAAACTGAGACCATGGTACTCAGTCGGACAAGGGTGGAGTGCCCTCTCTGGGTCGGGAGTGAGTCCTTGCCTCAAGTGGAGGAGTTTAAGTATCTCGGGTTCTTGTTCACGAGTGAGGGAAGGATGGAGCGAGAGATTGACAGGCGGATCGGTGCTGCGGCTGCAGTATTGCGGTCGCTGTACGGGACCGTTGTGGTGAAGAGAGAGCTGAGCCGAAAGGCAAAGCTCTCAATTTACTGGTCAATCTACGTTCGACTCTTACCTATGGTCACGAGCTTTGGGTAGTGACCGAAAAAAGAATGAGATCGCGAATACAAGCGGCGAAATGAGTTTTCTTCGCAGGGGTGTCTGGGCAGAGGGCTCGGAGTAGAGTCGCTGCTCCTCCACGTAGAGAGGAGCCAGCTGAGGTGGTTCGGGCATCTGGTTCGGATGCCACCTGGGCGCCTGCCTAGGGAGGCGCTCTGGGCATGTCCAACTGGGAGGAGACCGCGGGGAAGACCCAGGACACGCTGGAGAGATTATATCTCTCGGCTGTCCTGGGAAGCATATGGTATCCCCCAGAAGAGCTGGAAGAGGTGGCTGGGGAGAGGGAAACCTGGGCCTCTTTGCTTAGGCTACTGCCCCCGCGACCCGGACCCGGATAAGCGGAAGAAAATGGATGGATGGATGGATGGATGGTCTTAACCCCCAGGAAATGTCCAACTATAGGCCTATCTCTAATTTGTCATTCATATCCAAAATTCTAGAGAAAGTAGTTTCTTCACAACTCTCTTCCTTCCTACAGACAGAACATGTTTTAGAATTATTTCAGTCTGGATTTAGACCCCATCACAGCACTGAGACTACACTTACTAAAGTACTGAACAATCTCTTAATTTCCTCTGATAAAGGACACATTTCTTTTCTCATACTGCTAGACCTCAGTGCGGCTTTTGACACCATTGATCATAATATTCTACTTAATAGGCTGGAGACACTCATTGGTATAAGAGGTCAAGCACTCTCCTGGTTCAGGTCCTACCTGACAGATCCTTACCAATTTGTTCTAGTAAACAATGAATGCTCAGAGCGTTCTAAGGTAAAATATGGTGTCCCACAAGGATCTGTACTGGGCCCCATATTATTTTCATTATATATGCTTCCACTGGGCACTATCATCCGTAGGCATGGTATTAGCTTCCATTGCTACGCAGATGATACTTAGTTGTATATATCTTCCAATCCGAATGATATCACCACTACTCTCAAGATTAAGAACTGCGTCCAGGACATTAAAAATTGGATGGCGTCTAATTTTCTTCAACTAAATTCTGATAAGACTGAGGTGCTGATTCTTGGGCCTAAAGCTGCTAGAAGCAGCTGGGCTGATATTCCCCTTACCCTAGATGGGTTTTCAGTAACACCTAAGTCTACCGCAAAAAGCTTAGGTGTCACTATTGATTCGCATCTTTCATTTGTGTCACGGTGAGAAGGCGGGATCGCCACCAGAGGGCACCCATGAGAGCACCGCGCACTAGACACTCCCTCACCTGGCGTTCACGCACACCCACACAGACCCTGTCACTCCCACCTTCTTTGTCACCTGAGTACTGACACCTGTGCACCCTTTTGGAGTTATGATTTAAGCCCACAGGTCCTGTCGTTCAGTGCTGCACATTGGCACTACCTGGAAGGATCCAGCCTGCGCTGTACTCACCCCGGATGTCTTCTCTGCTGCCCTGAACGACAGCTTTACTCCTCAGATTTGCTTCTTTGTTTTCTTTTATATTCGGGCATTATTGCCGGTGTTCTGAGTTTCTACTTGTAAAGCCATGGATGACAATAAACACCAAGGCTCGCTACCCTTGCCTCCTGCTGTCTGCCTAAACCCGTTACAATTTGACACACATATATGCAATGTCACTAAGGCTGCCTTTTTCCATTTACGTAATATCGCCAAGTCTCGTCAAGATTGGACTACTGTAATGGTCTTCTAATTAGATGCTCTAAACAATCCATAAAGAATCTACAACTTGTACAATATGCTGCAGCTAGAGTCCTAACTAAGGCTAGAAAATTCGATCATATTAGTCCCACTCTCACGGCATTACATTGGCTTCCGATTAAACATCGAATTGAATTTAAAATTCTTCTCTTAACCTATAAGGCGTTAAATGGTCTTGCCCCACAATATCTGAGTGAACTCATTGCTTACTACAACCCATCTCGCCCTTTACGCTCCCAAAATGCTGGATTTCTCTTAGTTCCAAAAATTTGTAAGACTACAGCCGGAGGCAGAGCTTTCTTCTTTAAAGCCCCTCAATTATGGAATAGCCTTCCAGCTCCAATCCGAGATTCTGACACAGTTCCAATCTTTAAATCTAGACTTAAGACTCACCTATATAATCAAGCCTTCAGTTAATATTCCCCTAGTAAGGTGCAGGGCTCAGGGGCCCCCAGACGTTGAGATTTCTGGTAATCTGAGATGTTGATGCTGTCATCCAGCTGTGTCATGGCATCACTCTAGTTGTGACTGACTTGACTGGAATGCAATGTCTCAGTGAGCCCTCATGACTGTGGTCACCTCTGGACCCCTCCCTTTAGTTATGCTGCTATAGATTAGCCTGCCGGAGCTACATGCTAATCACTGGCACATGAGCTATGTACATTTAAATCAATGGTGTTAAATTGACATCCACACACTCAGGTTATATTGTCCATCTTTTTGCATGCTTCTACCCAAGACGATTGCATGCAAAGCACCTACAAGCACCTGGCAGATGGTCTGGCTCGCCGGTGGATGTACTGATGCCGGGGTTGGATGTACCATTGCCGTAAGGGGACATGCTAATGCTGGCTCCTACCTGAGGCTCACCATCTGCACCGAAGGGACTGTGACTACTTGGTCGGGGAACAAGAACTTTAAGCTATAACTGTAGAACCACCTTTTGTTCACAAATACGGACTGGTGCTAACGGGCCGCCCAATGGAGGATGGGTTCCCTTTTGAGTCTTGGTCCTCCCAAGGTTTCTTCCTATTTCCTCGCCATCTTAGGGAGTTTTTCCTTGCCACTGTCGCCTTTGGCTTGCTCATTAGGGATCTGTACCCATACAATTTGTAAAGCTGCTTTGAGACAACATGTGTTGTAAAAAGCGCTATATAAATAAAATTTACTTGACTTGACTTCTACATAAAGAAAACGCCATACAAGCACCTAGGAGATGGTCTGGCTTGCCAGTGGATGTGCCGTTGCTGTGGTTGGATGTGCCATTGCCGCAAGAGGACGCGCTGATGCCAACTCCTACCTGAGGCTCTCCATCTGCATTGAAGGGACTGTGACTTGGTATGGAATTAGAACTATAACTACAGAACTATATTTGAACCGTAAATGCGGACTTCTGCTATCGGGCCGCCCAATGGAGGATGGGTTCTCTTTTGAGTCTTGGTCCTCCCAAGGTTTCTTCCTAAATTCCTGCCATCTTAGGGAGATTTTCCTTGCCACTGTCGCCTCTGGCTTGCTCATTAGGGATCTGGACCCATACGATTGTAAAGCTGCTTTGTGACATGTGTTGTAAAAAGCGCTATATAAATAAATTTGACTTGACTTGACTAAAGACATCCAGGTTGTTGCTCTGCTGCGTCCTAAAGCACCTCGAGACCTACTGCCAGAACTGTTCTCCTTCCTGTTTACCGCCAGCCTGCCACTGGCCTCTTTTGTTTCCTTTTGCTAACAGAGAACAAAGTCTCTCCAATCATGCACTTGTATCTCACTCCCTCCCTGCACCTCAACTCTAACTCTCACCATTCACACTGGAGTATGTTCTGCCAGCTTTGCCCACAGATGTTCACCCACTCTTCATGGCAGACATTCTCCACATTGTTCAGGTTGGTTGGATATTGCTTGTGGACCACAATTTGTCATGTAGCGCCACATATTGTCTCGTGGTTTGAGGTCTCGATTGTGACTCGGCCATTCTAGAACGTTCCCCTTTTTGGCTGTTCAACCACTGCTGTGCTACTTTGGTCATGGGATCCTGCTGAAAGGTGATGTTTCTCCTAAGCATTAGGTACTTTGATGCGCTTTTAAGCAGGTTGAAGCAGGTTGAAGCAGTTTCAAGCAGGTTCAAGCAGGTTGCCTTACTGTGTCTTCCTGTATTTTACACTATCTATCCTTCAGTTTTAACATCTTGCCCAGCTCTCCCATTTTATTTCTAACAAATGTGTGTGTTTTTCTTCAGGAATTGCTTATTTCTGCACACGGTGCCATGCAGGACAGTTGTATGCTAAACTAGTACCTGGATATACCATCCATATGATAGGATAGGATATGGTATGATGGTATTCATTTCTTTACATGAGATCTGACACTGCTACCTGGGACATTCACACTTTTGGATATCATTCTTGTTTAAATTTGTCTAATTTACAGACACTTTGGTTTCATTTTCACAGAAAATGTCTTCATATTCAAAGTCTGATTATTGAAAGTATTTGTATGGTATCTAATGATATTTCATTCATTTAAAATTTTAATTCATGTTTTTTGTTCAGATAGTGTTGTAGTGAAGGAATATCTTTTGTGCTACAGATGCAGTGTAAATTACTGTGATTAGTAAATTAGTGTGAAGTATGCACTTGAAGATCCCATTAAACAGTGCCTTATGCTAGTGATCCTGTATACTAGCATATACGATATATATATATATATATATATATATATATATATATATATATATATATATATATATATATATATATGCTAGTATATGTATACGATATGTATATGTATATGCTAGTATACCATACTAGTATACTAGCATATACGATCCTGTTATGCTAGCATGATTCCGATATACTTGTGATGGCGTTACACTAGAATATATGATCCCATTATACTAGTGATCCCATTATACTAGAATATATGATCCTGTTAAACTAGCATTGAGGCACACTGTCCATATCTCTCCTATGAGAGTGAGAGAAGCAGTACGGTGGCAGCGACCGCTCTTTCTAGATCACTCTCTCTTAATGTGGAGTCGGTAATAATGGAAAGGTAGCGGGATGGAGAGAATGTCTGAAGAGAGATAAGAGGAGAGCAACAAGGTTTCTGCCTGAAAGGTGATGATAGGGCCAGCGGTGTGGAACTGGGGAGGGGTGAGAGGTGTGTGTGTGTGTGGAACTGGGGAGGGGCGAGAGGTGTGTGTGTGTGTGTGTGTGTGTGTGTAGAACTGGGGAGGGTCGAGAGGTGTGTGTGTGTGTGTGTGGAACTGGGGAGTGTTGAGAGGTGTGTGTGTGTGTGGAACTGGGGAGGGGCGAGAGGTGTGTGTGTGTGTGTGTGTGTGTGTGGAACTGGGGAGGGGCGAGAGGTGTGTGTTTGTGTGGAACTGGGGAGGGGCGAGAGGTGTGTATATGTGTGGGACTGGGGAGGAGCGAGAGATGTGTGTATGTGTGTAGAACTAGGGGGATGGGAGGAGTTGGTGGATGTCATCTATCCAAAGACCCCTCCACCTCTCTGTCACTCGATCACTCTGTTACTCTTTCACACTTTCTTATAATTCTGTTCTCTTTTCCGCCATGCCCTCCTGTCTCATACCCCTTTTCTCTCTTTAGCTTGTCTTCCTCTTCTTCCTCTCTCTCTCTCTCTCTGTTTTCAGGCAGGAGGTGCCAGAACAAGAGGAAGGACAGAGAGAGGAAGAGACTGACAATGTGTTTCCTTCCTGGCACCTTTTTCTGTTTTCTCTTTAACCAGTAAAACCTGACTCTGATGCACCGGCTGTGATCAAACACACACACACACACTGACTGACTTACGTTAATGGTTCCCCTGATCTCCAACCACACTAGTGAAGTTCTTTATCTCCCATCTTTCAGCATGGCCTTGCTGGTCGTGTCCCATATCTCTCCTGCCTGTAGCTATCGCTCTTTCTCAGGCACAACAGCACCCAGTGTTTGGATAGAGCAGATCGGTCTCATCATTCACACACCGTGCTGCTGGCTCCAGGACAGGACAAAGCTCTCTGGTGGAAGGTAGTGGTCATTCCACATTGCTTCTTCTACACAGCAAAAAGGTTGCACCATTAACAAATGCTCCTGTTACTGTATTACTGAATACTGTATTACTACAGTTTAAAAAATTACGTGGCGATGTCTTGCAAAATGCAAACATCACACCTACAATATATTAACATATGAAAGAGTGACACAATTGTTGAAAAATTACAGACTCATGAAACACCAATAAAACACTGTCACTGTCTTCTGAAGTGGACTGACTTGCTCGTTTTAGTTATGGTTATTTACCTTCCATTACCACAATGAGAAAAAGTCCTCAACAAAGCACAAAACCCATATATTTGCCAGGTGTGTTTCACATATGAGGAACATTTGGCAAATTTGAATTCACCTCACCTAACAGACTAGGTGGACAGCAGGTGGATAGCACATAGTGAAGCAGTTCAAACAAATCTCCTCTGAACCCTGCTGTCTGAATCCGTGCTCCATGGCTTCTTCCACTCTTATTCAGTGTGGTGCTGGGTTCACTGATATCATCCTGTTTTCTGTATTCTGTATCTGTTTATGTACACCTCAAGTTTCACATGTTTTCCATTAGCTGGATTTTTAAGCTCAACGCTTCTATGGCCTTTTAACATTAGAGTGGGGCAGGTGTGTGTATGGGTGTGTGTGTTTTGGGGGAGGGGGGTTGTATTTGTTTAGGTGAAGGCTGTGGTTGCCTGTTAGCATTTTGAGTGTTACCAGGTGATTCATGTACTAGCATGAGTGGTGCAAGTATTATAAGTGTCTTACAATGACAACTGTGCTTGAACATCGGGGATGTGTGTGGTGTTTTGCAACACTGGTGAACTATGCTGCAAATTTTGTGGAAGCAAGCAGACGTTGCAGGAGCAGTTATATTAATGTGGTAGATTAGCATAGAGATGGGATCACTTAGTTTGCATGAGTGCAGAAGCAAAACCAATGTAAAATGTGGACTGTGCCACATGGGTGCACACACTGATGTGCCCATGTCAAACACGAACCTCAGCATGTGACATATCTGTCTAGTATGCTTTGACTTAGACAAACATCTTGTGTAACTGGAGAAGGTCATGTAATCTTGTGCTAGTGTGTAGTAATGTTGAATAAGTGTAGGATGGGCAAATAAGGTAAAACATTGAGTCAGTGTGATGTATGCGCTGTATTAATGAAGAAATTATGTCAAATGTAAAAGGTCACTTTGAAATAAGACACTGGATGCTTAGGAGAAAGAGAGAGAGGAAGAGAGAGAGAGAGAGAGAGAGAGAGAGAGAGAGAGAGAGAAGATGTGAGAAAACACCACAATATACATCCACAATTATTTAGGTTGTTCATAATCTAATCTTTTCTTAGATACCTTTATTGTTTACTATAGTGTAATCCATTGTGGTTTATGCTGAGGTTCTACAAATACTGGTTGTTGTTATTTTGTTTTTATTTTATTTTCTATCCCCTTTAAAACTCTTATTCATTTGTAATGATACATAATACATCTACATACAGTTTGCTTTGGCAAAACTTAGGTATGTTTCATCCTGTCGTGCCAATGAAGCAAATTTGGTTTGATTTCATTAGAGAGAGCAAGAATCCATCAAAAGGAAAGAAAGATGCAATCTTGGGAAAAAAAAGAAAAAAGAAACGGTGCGATTGGAGGACAAAATAAGAACATGGCCCATTATGATGTCAGAGACACTCTCTTTACAGACTATATATAGCCTCCTCTGGACCAGGAGGGCCTTTTGAAACGCATGAAGGTGGATGTCACTCTCTACTGCAGACACGCAGCAGAAATAGCCAAAGTCATGGCATCAGTATGCCGCAGTGAGGAGGCTTACTTGGTCTCCCCATCACGTACGTGTCCACTCATTCATCCCTGCGATGAATAGTCCTTTTGATGGACAGCTGCAGGAAACAAAGTCATGCTTAGGTCTTACATCATACTACGTCATCAGGACTGAGCACACCCTTCAGAAACTCAGACCTGACCTCCAGGAAAAGTCTAGCATCCCACAAATGGCAAGGACATACCAGCTGCTATATACAGCATTTGATCTATATGGCACAGCTGTGCAGCTGTATACATTATTACATAGGTGGTCATCTATGAACTGTCACGTTTAGCTCCGCCCTCTGTCCTTACCTCCGCCCTCTGTCCTTACCTCGTGTTGTTCGCCGTAACCCCGCCCTGTTTTCCGTCTCCATGGTTTTCTCCCGTTGTCTGTTACGCCCCTGCTATGTGTTTTCCTACCCCCGTGATTATTCATTCCACCTGTGTCTCGTTTCCTCCTCCTGGTCTCTGTGCATTTAGCTTCCCCTTTCATGGCTCTCGTGGTCGGTTGTTTGTCATAAGTCCTTCTAGTCCCATGTTCTGTTCCATGCTCGGTTTGCCTTGTTGTCTGTTTTCCTGTCGTTTTGCAATTGCTTTGTTCGGTGTCTCCCATAGTCGTAGTATAACCTGTTTCCCTTAGTTTTCTGTATGTTCTGTTCGTTGTGTTTTATACTTGTAATCCCGTAGTTGTAGTATAACTTGTTTCCCTTAGTTTTCTGTATGTTCTGTTCATAGTGTTTTATACTTGTAATCCCGTAGTTGTAGTATAACCTGTTTCCCTTAGTTTTCTATATGTTCTGTTCATAGTGTTTTATACTTGTATATTAGTTACTCTCCATTGTTGCATCTGGTTCCCCTGTAGTTCAGTTATGTATAGTGTCTCTAGTTTTACTTACCTGGTACCGATGTTTCCCGTTCTCGTTCATTTTCTTCGTTATTGTACCGCGTTGTTAATGAGTAGTTTAATTTCCCTATGTTCGTCACGCCTTTGTATATCTTATATGTGTTTACCTGTCCTTCATTGTTTCCCTGCTCCTGGTTCCCTCGTCGTGTTTGTGGTTTGTTTACTTATTATAATTAAACTATCCTGCACTTGCGTCATGTCTGCACCCTCCATATCTGACAAGAACGCTGATATAGAGCTGTATACATTATTACATAGGTGGTCATCTATAGAATGCTGGTATAGAGCTGGATACAATATTATATAGGTGGAACCCTGATATACAGCTAGGGGTTTACATATCAGTGCACTCAGTGCTGGTCCCAAGCCTGGATGGGGGGTGGGGACTGCTCCAGGAAGGGCATGCATTGTAAAAGTTATGCCAGGTCAAATATGCAAATCAAAATTCCTGGCCTGGGATAACAAAGACCGCCACTACTATTGTGGGCCAACAGGGTACTGGTGGAAACTGTGCTACGGTTGGGCTAAGGAGGAGAAGGAGGAGGAGGAAGAATGTCTTACAGGAGAGAGAGAGAGAGAGAGAGAGAGAGAGAGAGAGAGAAGGGCGAGATGGTGGAAGTGAAAGGAATGTTGATTGAACGTGTGCACTATGGGTAAAGGGAGAGAGTTAACGGATATGATGGAGAGGAGAAGGGTTGACAAACTATGCGTGCAAGAGACGAAATTGGAGGCCAGGAGCAACGGAAGTGAGAATTGTCCCACCATGGTGTGAACGGTGAGGGTGATCTTAGAAGAGAACATCAAGAATGTAATGGAGGTGATAGAGTGTCTGATAGAGTGATGAGTGTGAAGCTCAGAACCGATGGTGTGCTGATAAATGTCATCGGTGCATATGCCCCACAAGTGGGTTGTGAAATAGAATGACGTGGTGAACAGAGAAGCTGAAGAAGAGAGAGTTGTGATTGGAGTTGACCTCAGTGGCCATGGAGTGTGAAGGAAATAGAGGTGATGAGGAGGTTTTTGGGGAGATATGGTGTTAAAGAAAGAAATGAGGAAGGGCAGATGGTGGTTGATTTTGCAGCAAGGATAGAAATTACTAGTGTGATCACATTTTATGAAGGAAGGTGCACTCAGATGGACTATATCCTTTGTAGGAGATGCAGCCTGAAAGACACTGGAGATTATATGGGAGTGGAAGGGAAGAATGAGTTAAACAGCATCAGATGGTCTGTAAGACGTCTTTGGAGGTGAAGAGTTGGACGAGATTGAGGGTGGAACTAAAGGATCAAATAGTGGAAATGAAAAGAAAAATACTGAAATTCAAGGAAAAGCAGGTGCTGGGTGGTGGTGAGGGGGAGCGAGACATCTAGGCCACAACCACAAAGGTGGAGAGGGAATCAGACAGCAAAGCAGGAAGGTGAAAAGCACTTGGACCGATTGGCCAGACAGAGGAAGCATGTACACTACAGCAGATCAGAATAAAATGAGCAGCAGATAAGGTTGGATGATGTATGGAGAGTGAAGCAGGGCCTGCCTTGAATTAGCAAGGCGGCAGTGAGGGCAGCAGGCAGCTATGAAGAGAATGAAGTGGAAAGGCAATTGGACCAGATGACATTCAAGTGGAGGCATGGGGTGTTTAGGAGAGATGCCAGTGGAGTTTTTAACTGGATTGGTTATGGACTATGATGTTCCCGGATGATATTGTCACGTGGCCTGAGAGTGTGGAGCAGGTTGAGGAGAAGGTGGAGCGATGGAGGTATGGAGCAGGTTGAGGAAAGGGTGGAGAGATGGAAGTATGGAGCAGATTGAGGAGAAGGTGGAGAGATGGAGAGATGGAGCAGGATGAGGAGAGGGTGGGGAGATGGAGGTATGGAGCAGGTTGAGGAGAGGGTGGAGAGATGGAAGTATAGAGCAGGTTGAGGAGAGGGTGGAGAGATGGAGCTATGGAACAGGTTGAGGAGAGGGTGGAGAGATGGAGGTGAGGAGCAGGTTGAGGAGAGGGTGGAGAGATAGAGGTATGGAGCAGGTTGAGGAGAGAGTGGAGAGATGGAGCAGGGTTGGTGGAGGTGAAGGTGCTCGGACCTGAGGTGACGAAAGAAGGAGTTTAAATACCCGGGGTCAAGTGCCCAAATGGAGAATGTGTGAAGAAGTATTACACCAAGTACTAAACAAAGTTCTAAACTTGACCATGTAATTTATGATTGTCAGTCTTCCCAGGTAGCTAAGGAGACAGACTGTGCAAAAGGGTTGTGATTCTTATCTGGATTGTCAGCATAGCTGTAAATACCCTAAGGTCAACAATCTGTCATTTGGCCTGTGTCATACATAATGAGAGAATGCAGCTACAGAATAAGAAAATCAAACTATGTACAATAGGTCCTTTTGTCTGTACATTCAGACCTTAGACATAAGCCTGCCAGCCTGTCTTGTCTTTGAGTGACTAACAAGTCTTTCTGAAAAAAGGGCAAAACATAAGATCTCACTCAGTGTTGGCCTTAACATTGTAAATAGGGTCATAAATACAATTATGAATATTATGAATATTATCCGCTAACACTAACAGAGAGACTGAATCCTAATGAAATGGTCGGGCTTGGCTTTACTCAACTATAGAGCAAATGAGAAAATATATGTGAAATCTGGTCCTTTAATAAATCTGGTAGTTAATTTATGTTTTTCAATTTATGCTATGTTAATTTAATATATGTTAATTTATGTCAAAGTATAGCTTTTCCACCCTCCTATTGTCTAAGAGTCAGGTTTGCCAAAAATCTATTATATTAACTATTCAGTTAACTAACAGTAATTGCTAAATCCTGGATCAAATTGCATTTAAAGTCCAGAAATGAAGAACACTGATTTATGTAATACCTATTATTAGTGTCATTACTCATTTTTTCCCTGTCTCTCTGCCTCTCTCTCAGGCACACACACACACACACACACACACACACACACACACACACACACACACACATACAAACACACACTCAGTGGGTCCATCATGCCTTTAATCATTAAGTTTGCCTCACACCGATGTTAATTACACTCACACAACACTATTATTGTGCATTACAGGTGTGGCTATTTCAGGGGGTGTGGATACTTCAGATGGGTGTTCTAGGACCGTGTTGCTATTCCAATAACTCAATGAAAAAACCTACAATACCATTTAATTTGAATGATTAATTAAAAAAAAAGTTTTTTTGAATTTTCATTTTCACTTTATTATTTTCTGTGGTAGTTTTGACTTTACCTTATGTTCTTGTTACACCATCACACATCACAGGCATGATGAGAACTGAATCACTCAAAAGACTAAAATACAAAACCACGCTGTTAAATTGAAAAGCTAGAATCTGGAGAATTTTACACATAAAGATTTGATCCAACGAAACATGATATGGATGCTGACTAAAGTCCACACATAGCCGGGTATTTATAAAAACGAATATCTCCCCCATATCGTTTAAAAAAAAAAGTTGTACACACGTGATCGTTTTGAAAAAAGTTTTTATCCACATGAACCCGCACAAAAACGCCATTGAGTGTTGTCGTAAACACGCCAAGCGCATAGATGTCAGTATAACATAAAGCTAAAATCTGTGTCAGCCAATCAGAATCCCTCAAAAACAAACACAACTTCCTGTTGCCGCTTCCGCCTAAAACTACGTCGCACGATATTGCGCCTCTGTATTTGTTGGGAGAGTTGGTATAAAACACCCAACCTCCAAATTCTCCTTCTCCTGTGCCCCTCAATACACTGTAACAATTCAGTTTGTAAAACAAAACAAGCAAAAATCGCCTGAATCAGTATAAGCAGTACATGTCTGGTAGCGTTCATTTTCATCAAAACAAAAAGTCAATACCAGTCGCATGTGTGACGGCATCGTCGCATTTGTCGCAAACGGTGACGTTTGAGACAGTAAAAACGCCGTTTTACAAGTACACACTCAAACACTAAAACTGAGTTTTTCAAAATCTTCACTTTGCCCGGAGTTTTCATTTGTAATCGTTTTTGGTGATGCAAAACTACGTTTTCATGTGGACAAAAGCCCCAAACGCATAAAACTGTATTCATTTTACAAGATACCCATCTACGTGTGGACTAGGCAAGTCCGACTGAATAGTGCATTGTGGGAGCAGCTGGCGAACTCGCAGGTGAGGGACCGTCTGGAATCAATAATAAGTCCAGAGGGACAGAACACACCAGTAGGCCTTTGAGCTGCTGCAAACTCCGTCCCTAATGCACTCTAAATTTAGCATGTCCTCACTGTGGTGCTTCCCACAGTCACAAACCTCCTCAAGGCAACATGTAGGACTGGAGTCACGTAACACCGATAACTCCGATTACAAGGTACCGTCTTGAATAATACCGAGAGATGACAAACATTGTAGGATTTGAATCGAAAAATGTAGCTTCACTACTTAAAAGTTTCGTACTTCTGGAGTGTGTGGAGTTAGCTCAATTTGTTAAAACATATTTGCATAGAAACACTTTTGCATATAAATAAATGTTTCTGTAGATAAGGAGTGTGGGGGAAGATGATGCATATCTTTTTTTTTTTTGGTATATTATTATCACAATCCATTTAGCTCCCTCGGAAGCTAGCTACGAATACAAACCAAACCCACGACACAACAACACAGCAGTTTTTAGTAGGGGTGTTTATTAGGCATCACCTGTGTACATGCTATGCTATTTCATTGATGCGTATTACCTCACTTCAGCTGACACATATTTATGTGCGTATGTAAGGCAGTTACTGCAATGCAACCTACAGAAACAGGTCTCAGAGTGGTGTCATGTCTGTTGTGCAGTGTCTACGGATGCTACCACTTTATTTCTTTTTCTGTGTTTCCTGGAAGAAGTCATTACATGCAACAGTCAGGGCTGCCACCAGCACAACAAACTCATTAAAATCAACCTCGTTGTCTTTATTGGAGTCTAGATCATTCATGATCTTCTCCACCAGCATCGGGTCCTTCTGGGTCTGAGAGAGAGAACCAGAGAGAGATTATGAACCAGAGAGATTATGAACCAGAGAGAGATTACGGTTGTTGTTTAAATGAGAACCGAACTCAGACTAAAATCAGCAAAAACAGCAGTATAACAATAAACATTGTATGTATATATAACACAGCTGAAATAAATATAAGATAATTTAAATGTTCTGTTGCACAATACAAAATAAATATGTGAAAACAAATGTCCCCTTTTCTTTCATGACTCTAAATTCAGACAAGGACAGGCAAACAGACAGGGCAGAGCAAAATGTGTTTATCTTATATGAATAATGTGCCTGTGTGTGTGTGTGTGACTCCAGAGATATTTCACTGATGTCACTGATGACGTGGTGTTTGCTCTAAGTGTGGGGTTTCTGCTTCATGGTTTACATCTACAAGACTTGAACTCCTTCATCCATATCACTTCCTCTCTCAGGACCTCTCGGACTGCTTCTCCCCGCATCTTTTCGAAACACACAACTACGCCATCTTTGCACTAAGGAGATCCAGCGTGCTGCTACATCTTACACCTTTTAATCTACACTCACATGAGCTTACTTTTTTGTGGCCAATACACCTAACACTAGCTATTTTTTTCCTGTGTGTATAAAAGTCCTTAAATCTTAAACCTTTGAAGACACAATTTCCTCTGTCAGTGATTTATCTACACAAGAAAATAAATCAGACTGAAAATCCACTAGCAAATTGAAAGTTCAGTTCGGTGGGCCAATTAACCACCAGTAATAGACAGATGCAACACAATGTACAAACAGTAACTCTTAAAATTATTCTGGTACATTGACCAATTAATATTGGAGAATTGTCCTTAAGTGTGATGTGTTTTCTTATAGACTAGAGTACAATTTATGGCTCTTCACTGTGTCCTTGTGAAATTCCCTCTACATCTGCCTTTCTGTCCGTCTCTCCCTCACTCTCATTTCCTCTTACCACCCTTCCTGTTTAACCCCACCTCTCTGTCTTCCTCATCTCCACTCCTCCCCCTGGCTGATCTTCTCTGGATGATACAGTCGCTCCTAAAGCATCCCCAAATGCTGCGTCCTAAGTATTCAGACCATGAACCAGCATAAAAGGCTTGATCTGACTTTCCATAAATACGTCCCTGTGAGGAGACAGACGAGGGACGCTCTGTCCATGTCCTCCCTCCACCACGCAGCCTCTCCCTCACCATCCTGCCCCCCACTCCATCCAAAAAATGATTCCGTAGCGAATTGGCACACGCCGCTTGCCGGGACTAATGCTTCCGGAGCTTTCCGTGAGCCATGTGGAGAACTCTGTTACTGTGACGACCTTTGTGCTGGGATGTGATGGGTAAGGAGTCTGGTGTGGTGAAGAGGGATGGAGGATAAGAGGTTTTATGTCCAGGGCCGGGCTTACTGTGAGGAAGTCCGTGAGCTCACTGTTGAGGAGTTGCTTCAGCTCGCCTTTGTTGAGTTTGTACTTGTCACCTTCACTGCCTGAGTAGTTGTGGAAGACTCTAATCAGAGCATCCATAGCTCCCTCTAGCTGGCTGGGCATGGTAACTGCACAGATTACATTACGCACGGCAATGCAAAATGAGTAGGCTACATGTAGCCATACGATTAGTTAAACTAAACGACACAAATTACAGTATTCAAGCTACACAGTGTTTGTAATTAAATTTCACACTGTCAGTAACTGTCTGTAATTAAACTGCCCTGAGCAGACAGTGTCAGTTAAACTATTCCTAGAAAATCACCATTCATCATTATACTACACTTATGCTGTTTTTAATATGGAGCCGGTAGCCAGAGAACACTAGGAGAGCACAGACAGTAAACTGTAATCTGAACTAAACATTTCCTTATTTGACCAGGCTTTGAACTCTACTCAGATCCTGCTGTACTGCACTTTCAACTTTTAAACACTAAAATTTTCTTTTAATTCTTACTTGTTACTTACTTTATTTTCATCTTTTACCTTTATATGCATATTTTGGTTTTATGCATATTATAATGAATTATAATTAAACTTTAATCCCTTTCATTTTTCAAGTACTTTCTTTAAATTAACTTTATTTTTCTATGTAAATCATTTAAATTTGGCTTTATTTTGTTAAATTCTTCTTAATGTTTATCTTTAACTTTGGCACAAACCTTCCCAAGTTGAAAGACCTCGGTAAGTAATAAACTTCATTACAAAGTGCTACACAGTGATCTGTATATGCCTACACAAAATAACAATTACTGATTCAATTAGACACAGCATCAGCACTGAGTAAAGTACACTTAGCAGTCATCAATTAACTACACACTGCAGTTAAACAGCACATCATAGCACAGGTTAATCAAGAATGCTATTCAATGACATCTATGGAGTATGGAAACATACAAAATCCTAACCAGGTAAAGCTTGAAGTCAATGAACAACGTCCAATGCTATAGACATTAAATGGAATATGCAATTATTTACAGTGGACAATGTTTGATTCTTATACAGCATCAGATAGTAGAAAAATACACTACACTGTCTAGACATCAGTCTATACTGATGTTCATAACATCAACATTCAGCTTTCAGCTGAAACTTTTTTCTGCCGACAGAGCTGCCTTTGAGTGTGTGTGTGAGAGAGTTTACCTGAGGCCTGCAAACAGGTGACTGCTGGCTCCGATGCACTGATACGTGTGTGTCTGTCTCTTTGGGATGTCAGGGGCTTCAGTCTTCCAGTGCACAGGGTGAGCAGAGGAGGACTCAGTCTTGAGACTTGAGGTTCAGAGTGTGAGCACATTGGAACAGGTTGTTTATGAAGGACTGGGGCCCTCCGTCACTGTAGGATGTGGCGCTATGGTAACGGTGTGATCCCGACTGATGCTCCACCTATGACACACCTGATCACAGCAGGTATAGCAGGCTGCTACAAGAATTACACTCTGTGTATGCTCACACACACATCCAAACACACACACACACTCATACATCCAGCTACACACTCTGTTTAATGAATGCGATATGACTGAAATGGAAACTGTCTTGTGCCTGCAACAGTACACGGCAAACACTCAGGAGATCTCCACTCCACTCCTCAGAGAGGACAACAGCGATCACACACCTGGTGCACACACCTCTCTTTACACTCACACACACACAAAGTCAAAGTCAAATTTATTTATATAGCACTTTTTGCAACACGTCACAAAGCAGCTTTACAAGCACAGGGGTGCAGATCCCTAATGAGCAAAACAGGGGTGACAGTGGCAAGGAAAAACTCCCCAGGCAGGGATTAGGAAGAAACCTTGGGAGGACCAGGACTCAAAAGGGTAGGACTCGGCATCAGTGCATCTGCTGGCGGCGTCGGCACATCCATTCATGGTGTCAGAACATCCACTGGCAAGCCAGTGCTTTTATGGAATTGTCTTTGGTTGAAGCCTGTAACCAGGATACAAAATACATGTTAAGTATGTAAATATCAATTTAAACAACCATATATATATAGCACACATGCCAGTGATTAACATGTGGCTCTGGCAGGCTTATCTATAGCAGCATAACTAAAGGGAGGGGCCTGGGGGTGACCACAGTCATGAGGGCTCACTGAGCCATTGCTTTGCACCCAGGTCATTATGACAAACGGATGGCAGAGCATCAACATCTCAGATTACCAGAAGACTCAATGACTGGGGGCCCCCCAGCTCCACACCTTCACATGTAGAATACTAACTGAAGGCTTGGTTAAATAGGTGAGTCTAATTTAAAGATTGGAACTGTGTGAGAAAATTGGATTAGAGCTGAAAGACTGTTCCATAACTGAGGGGCTTTAAAGGAGAATGCTCTGCCTCCGACTGTAGTCTTGCTCATTTTTGGAACTAAGAGAAATCCTGCATTTTGTGAGTGCAGAAGGCGAGATGGGTTATAGTATGCAATGAGTTCACTCAGATATTGTGTATCAAGACCATTTAACGCCTTATAGGTCAACAGAAGAATTTAAAAATCAATTCGATATTTAACCGGAAGCCATTGTAACACCGAGAGAGTAGGACTAATATGATCGAATTTTCTAGCCCTAGTTACGACTCTAGGGTTTCTTTAGGGACTGTTTAGAGCATCCAATTAAAAGACCGTTACAGTAGTCCAATCTAGACGAGACAAAAAACGTAGAGCAGCTTCTCTGCATCTGATAACAAAAGTAAATGTCTCAGCTTGGCAATATTACATAAATGGAAAAAGGCAGCCTTAGTGACATCACATATGTGTCAAATGAAAGATCCGAATCACACACACACATCACTGCCTTATTAAAACAGCATAAAAATCACTGTACATCCTCAAAGAACATGCAAGATATTTGCTTAATTATTATATAATTCAGGTATATTACCCTAATTTGCTCAAAACAGTTTAATCAGTATAATATCTGTTGCTTATATATTTTCAGACATACTCAGAGGTGAGACTCTCTCTCTCTCTTTTATATTCTTGCAAATGGAAAATCAGTTTGACTGAATAGGCAGACTGCTGTTACAGTTCCGCCCCGACTCCTCCCCTTGGGCATGTCCATGTATGGTGTGTGTGTGTGTGTTATACATTTCACCGGTCTCTTGACTTGTTGAGGTTGTGTGTTGCACCTGTCGCTCGTTGTCGTCTATGTATTAAGCTTGTGAATGATCTTGTCCATTGTCAGTTGCTGATCTTGTGTTGCATGTTTCCACTTAAATATTAGAAGAGACATTTGCTCTTTAACGCTATCTAGGCATCTTGCCTTCACCTCATCCCATGTTACTGGCAGATAGCAACTGAAACACAATATAGCCACACTGAATGTTTAATGTGTCAAGTAAAGAATGAATGGTCTCAGGTATTTCCACTAAAATAACAATTCATAATTATATTAATATTAAGTATTTATTATTAATATAGGAAAACAATAATAATCTGAAAGTAAGAACACATGTTAGAATCTCTCTCTCCCTCTTTCTTTCTCTCTCACACACACACACACACACACACAAACACACACAAGGGTGCTTGTACATTTGCAAGCACTACTAATCATTGTAACAGCTATTATAGCAAATCACTATTACAAAAAATCTAATGTGTGAATGATTATGGCCTGTTTCATATGCACTGCAATGTTTCATATGTGCTCCATTCCATTTTAACTTTGAGTTTAACACAGTATATATAGTGTAGGGCTTTCACCTACTAATCCTTTAAAGTAGATAAATTTGTTTTACCTTAATTATTAATCAGTCTCATTAATTCAGAATCAGTCTCATATTCAAATTATACCAGAACCACAACATTTAGTTCTCAACTAAAGGTAACTAATGGTATCTGAAGGATTTAGCTATGAATTATTTGGAGGTTTTGGCAGTAACCACTTTTGAATGACATCAACACAGACAAATTGGTGAAATAAAATGATACATTTATTTAAAACCAACTATTCTAAACAAACAGCATCAACAGGGATCAGTATATTTACAGTGAAGACTCAGCATCTAGTGTGTGTGAATGTGTAAAAGGGGGAGAGTAAATGTTTGCGCGCGCTTGGGCTGTCATGCGCGTGTGAGAAGGCGGGAGTTGTAATCTCTGTTCTCCTATGGTGAACAAAGCAACTAAAATGGCGCCGACTTTGAACAGTAGAGTAGCGTGGCTGCATGTTAATGAGCTAAACTGGTTTATTCTGACATGGTCAGAACAAAGGATAATGGCGCTGGCTTAATAACTAAACATTAATGTGATGTGTCTGAGAATGGGACTATATCAGTTATAAATTAGACAGAGATAGCATGCACAGCACAGAACTTTGTATCAACAAATCTTGATTAAAGAAAGTTGAACATAAAAACACAGAATGTCTTAACTGAAACTTGGTTAAGTCAGCAGTTCAAATAATTATGCCCTTTGAGAAGCTATGCCCAGCGGTTAGATTCTCATGTGTTGAGGATTTTGGGTGATTTCGTCCTCGCTGAATTCTCCTGGAATTAGGAGGGAATTTCCACCACAGGTTCCTCGTTGATAAAAGTGACGTCGTCCAGGTGTCCTGCGGATAGTCCTTCTGGATACGGAGTCCAGGAATGTGAGTCTCATCCACGGTTTAATGACAGGGAATTGATCGCCTTTGTTTCAGTCCGTGTGGCTGCGTTAGCAAGCTTGATAGAAGTAGCTCAGTGAATCTGTTGCTGTGGCGACGTTGATCAGTCGGTTGTTGGATTACACCGTTACTTGGGCTCGTTAATTAAGTAATAGGACTTTCAGCTGTTTGCCGTTAGTCGTACCAGAGTTTGCGTGCTCGCCATAAAGAAAACCAGAGAGAGATATGGCGGATCCTCTCTTAAATAGGTCTAACCTCGGTGCGGGTATTTAAACACCTGAATTTCGCGTACTTTAAGCACACCCTTTCTTCCGTCGAAGCAAGCTTGTTCGATGTAATTCCAGTGGTACTGCCACTATAGTATAGTATACAGTATATACATAGTATTGTATTGTTGTTCACCAAAGAATTCCTTAACATCACACTAATAGAACAATGGCTAATATTATACTTGTCACGGTGAGGGACTCGACCGTCCACCAGAGGGCGTGTGCCCAGCCCGGTAGAACCCGGCAGGGTCATACGTCACGCACCATCATGCCCTCTCGTTCCAAACCACTCACAATCACCGCAATATTAATCACCTGTTCACTGCCTTTCACCTATCTTCTTAAGCCCACAGGATCTGTCGTTCAGTGCTGCACATTATCTGCGCCTACGCCAGAGAGGAGCCTACTCACCGTGCATCACTGCACCGTGCCCCACTTCGCTGTCGTTATTGTATTAAGAGACATTATTTACCTTGTCGCCTGCGACCTTTGCCTACGAGCCTGAGTATTTTTGTTCCCTTTAAATATGGAGAATAAAGATTTAAGTTCGTCATCCCTGCCTTCTGCTGATCATCACTCGACGTTACAGAATGTGCAGCCTGGTGCAGCAGGAGGCGTCGACTCTACTCCTCTGGAAGTGCTAGCAGCGCTAGGTAGGTTGCTGGGGTAACAGCAATACGAAATTGGTGAGATGAGATCCTTGTTACAGGCGCTTACCAGATGTGTCCAAGCATTATACACACAGGCCAGCACCCCTACGCCGATCGAGGGAGGGAAGCTACCCCTCGCCCCCCCGAGCCTTATGAGCATTGCGAAGATTTCCTGGTCCAGTGTGGTATCTACTTTGCGGACAGACCGAATTTGAGCAACCGAGTGAAAATTTCGTTCATTATTTCCCGTCTGACGTCTCACCGGGGAGTCTCGTTTGTTGCAGGACTATAAGGCTTTTGTGACAGAGTTCAAGGAAGTATTCCATCACCCACGAAGAGGAAGAGCATGCGGGCAGAGCCTACTAGGAATGCGGCAAGGCTCTCGCTCCGCGGTGGAGTTCACGCTGGAGTTCCGAACGGTGGCAGCCAGCACCAGATGGAACGACGCGGCGCTGGTAGACGTCTTCTTGGCAGGACTGAAGCCAGAGTTGCGGGCCGAACTAACGTGCCGGCCGGACTCCCGGACCCTGAATGAGGTGGTGCGTCTGGTGATCACATATGACAGACTGCTACAGGAGAGAGGCAGCCGTCCACGCCCAACAACCCGCGGACCATTCCCTGATCGTGTGCCGGAGCGACCGCCAGCCGAGCCCATGCAGATCGGCGGAACGGATCCTCCCAAGGAGCCCGCTCACCCGAGCGGTGGCAGAGTTCGGGTGAGTAGCTCCTTGGTGGACAAATTGCTAACTATCCATGCCACAGTTACTTATCGGTGTGTGTCTGTTGGGGTGTGTGCCCTAGTGGACTCGGGATCATCGGGGAACCTGATGGGGCTGAGCCTGGCCCGAAGATTGAGGATTCCTCTCCGTACCCTGGAGGAGCTGCGCAGGGTGCAAGCACTGGATGGCAGACCTGTGGGGGGCGGTCTCATTAGTCAATACACGCCCCCGCTAAGACTCACAGTCCAGGGTCACACCGAGCACATTATTTTCCTCTTTCTTCCCGATTTAACGCACAAAGTCACCCTAGGTCTCCCCTGGTTTCGTAGACATACTCCCACGATTAGCTGGAACACGGGTTGCATCACGCGCTGGGCCACGCCCTCCTTTGGTGAGTGTAATCGGCCCACCGTGAATGTACACTCTACCACCGTAGAGAGCCCTCACGGGGCGAGCCCCCAGGCCATACCACCGCAATACCCGGACCTCGCTGAGGTCTTTAGTGCAGCTAAAGCCACCCAGCTCCTCCTCCCTCCGCATCGCCGCTGGGATTGCACCATCACGCTGAAGGAGGGAGGTGTGCCACCCCGTGGGAGAATATACTGAATTAGAGCTGAGTGGAAAACGGCGTTTAGTATGTCCTCCGGACACTATGAGTACTGGGTCTTGTCGTATGGCTTGGCTTCGGCTCCAACGTTTTTTCAGGCGTTCATTAACGAGGTGCTCCGTGAATATCTGGGTAAATGCGTTGTCGCCTATATCGATGACATCCTCGTTTACTCTCGTTCAAGGAGCCAACATATGCATGATGTAAGAGCCGTACTGAGCACTCTCTTGCGCAATAATCTGTATTTCAAGTTAGAGAAGTGCGAGTTCCATCTGCGGGAAGTTAGCTTCCTTGGCTATGCCATCAAGCCAGGCTCTGTATACATGCAGCTGTGCAAGGTGGAGGCGGTAACCAGATGGACCCATCTGCACACAAGGAGCGAGCTTCAGAGTTTTCTGAGCTTCGCGAACTTCTACCGGCGGTTCATCCGGGTGTTTAGCTCTATCGCGAGGCCTCTAACGGACCTGCTGCGTAGCGGTGCTAAACAACTGTTCTGGACCGAATAGGCAGAGAGGTCCTTTGAACAGCTCAAACAGGCATATGTGACCGCCCTGGTACTGCACCAACTGGACCCCTCTAAGCCCTTCGTAGTGGAGGTAGACGCGTCCAATGTGGGTGTGGGAGCGGTACTGTCGCAGAGACTAAAGAGGCACAGCCCTCTCAAGCCCATCGCCTTTTACTACCACAAGCTCACCCCAGCAGAGAGCAACTACGGGGTGGGAGACTGTGAGCTGCTCGCCATGCGGCTGGCGTTCGAGGAGTGGCGGCACTGGCTCGAGGCACCCGTTCCTGGTTTTGACAGATCACAAGAATCTGGAATACCTTCGCACAACGAAGAGGATGAACGTGAGGCAGGCAAGATGGTCTCTGTTCTTTTCTTGCTTCCGGTTCCAGGTTACCTAACGGCCCGGAGAGAAGAACGGTAGAGCCGACGTGCTGTCCAGATCCTTCCCTGGGAGTTCGGGGGCCACCAGCGAGGAGCAAGTTCTTTTGCCCGCCTGCTTCTTAGGGGCTGTAGACTGGGAGATTGACAGAGCCATCGCCGCCGCTAACCCACACCCACGCTGTCCGCCTCACCGCAGGTATGTTCCCCTTGCCCAGCGCGCTGCTCTTATTAACTGGGCGCACACCTCTTTAGGCACGGGACATCCCGGATCCACCAGGACATCACAGCTGTTGGGGACGCGTTACTGGTGGCCGGGAATGCACAGCGACATCCTCCGCCACGTTAGCGCATGTCCCGTTTGTGCGCACAGCAAGGTACCCTGCACGCCACCTGCGGGTAAGTTGCTTCCGCTGCCGGTCCCGAAGCAACCCTGGACTCATATCGCCATTGACTTTGATACAGACCTGCCTGCCTCGGAGGGGAACACCACCATCTTGGTCGTCGTGGATAGATTCTCAAAGATGGTGCGCTTCCTGCCCCTGCCCGGACTACCAACGGCCTGGGAGACTGCGGATCTCCTGTTCAGGCACATATTCAGGCAGTTCAGTCTGCCTGAAGACATTGTGTCTGACAGGGGTCCACAGTTTACATTGCGGGTCTGGCGTGAGTTTATGTCTAAGCTGAATGTCACCATCAGCCTCACGTCAGGCTACCACCCCCAGGCCAATGGGCAGGTTGAGCGAGTCAACCAAGAATTGGGGAGGTTCCTGCGGGCCTATTGTAGTGAACATCAAGAGGCGTGGTGCACAATACTGGCGTGGGTGGAGTATGCTCAGAATTCGCTAGTCCAGACCAGTATCGGGAAGACACCGTTCGAGTGTGTGTTGGGGAGACAACCGCCCCTCTACCCGTAGAATGCTGCTGCCTCGGACCAGCCTACGGTAGTCATGGTGTAAGCACAGTGAGAAGGTCTGGGCCGACACCCATCAGCGCTTGAGAAAGGCGGTGAAACGTTTTCAGCAAAAGGCGGACCGGAAACGGTCAGAGGCACCGAACTATCGAGTGAGCGACAAGGTTTGGGTGTCGACCAGCGATGGCAGACTCGGCACGCGAGGTAAGCTCGGCGATCGCTACGCAGGGCCGTACCAGATCGTCCAGAAAATTAATCGCGTTACTTTTAAGGTGAGTCTGCCAGGCCAGCGGCGTGTGTCCAGGGCGTTCCACACCTCCGCCCTGGAGCCTTACCGGGAGGACGTGCTCAGATCCCAGGAGAGTGCTGCACTACCACCGCCCCTTCTGCTGCCGGACAGACCGGCTTATAGAGTAAAGACTCTTGATTCCCGGTATAGGGGCAAGGGTCTGCAGTACCTCGTTGACTGGGAGGGTTATGGACCGGAGGAGAGGTCATGGGTTCCGGCCTCCCAGGTGCTAGACCCCTCCCTGCTCGCCTCCTTCCATCGGGAACATCTGGAGCGGCCCGCTCCGCGTTGACCAGGACGTCCCAGGGTGCGTCTTCTGGAGGGGTCCTTGGGGGGGTGCTCTGTCACGGTGAGGGGCTCGACCGTCCACAAGAGGGCGCATGCCCAGCCTGGTAGAACCCGGCAGGGTCGCACATCACGCACCATCACACCCTCTCGTTCCAAACCACTCCCCCGCTCACAATCACTGCAATATTGATCACCTGTTCACTGCCTTTCACCTACCTTCTTAAGCCCACAGGATCTGCCGTTCAGTGCTGCACATTATCTGCGCCTATGCCAGAGAGGAGCCTACTCACCGTGCATCACTGGACTGTGTCCCAGTTCACTGTCGTTATTTTATTAAGAGACGTTATTTACCTTGTCGCCTGCTACCATTGCCTACGAGCCTGAGTATTTTTGTTCCCTTTAAATATGGAGAATAAAGATTTGAGTTTGTCACCCCTGCCTCCTGCTGATCATCACTCGATGTTACAATACTTAAACACTTCAGGATCCTCCAGGATGATGTACAGACTGCATCTCTTTTTAAGGATCCTCCACTAATTTCTTATAGACAAGACAAGAACATTAAAGACATCCTCGTGAAGAATGATTTAATTAACCACTCAGATTCCAACTGTGCTATGTATAAATCTATTAACACAACCACTAAAATAACTGGCACAAAATGATCAATTGTTATCACTCATTCATCCTCATGCACCACAGCAGGAGTTGTCTATTGCATTACTTGCAAGAGATGTAATCAGCATTACATTGCAGAAACCAAGCGAAGACTTGCTGATCAGTTTGTTGAACACCTTCGGACCATCAGGATTAAGAATATCTAGGATTTCCAGTGTCAATGCATTTTAATACTTTTGGACATTGTATTAAGGACATATTTGTTTGTATTGCCAGTTGTGAGGAAATTCAAAGAAAAATAACAGAAAAAATATAATAAATAAAAATAACAGATCTGGCCCCTTCCTCTTCCAACATGACTGTGCAGCAGTGCACAAAGCAAGGTCAATAAAGACATGGATGGCAGAGTCTGGTGTGGATGAACTTGACTGGCCTGCAGAGAGTCCTGTCCTCAACCCGATAGAACACCTTTGGGATGAATTCGAGTGGAGACTGCGAGCCAGGCCTTCTCGTCCAACATCAGTATGTGACCTCACAAATGCGCTTCTGGAAGAATGTCATAGATCCCCATAAACACACTCCTAAACCTTGTGTACAACCTTCCAAGAAAAGTTGACGCTGTTCTAGCTGCAAAGGGTGGGTCAATGTCATATTGAACCCTATGGATTAGGAATGGGATGTCACTTAAGCTCATATGTGAGTCAAGGAAGGTGAGCGAATACTTTTGGCAATATAGTGTATATATATATATATATATATACTGTATGTATGTGGGCGGCATGGTGGTGTGGTGGTTAGCACTGTCGCCTCACAGCAAGGCGGTCTGGGTTCGATTCTCGGTCTGGGCTGCTCTGTGTGGAGTTTGCATGTTCTCCCTGTGCCTGTGTGGGTTTTCTCCGGGTACTCTGGTTTCCTCCCACAGTCCAAAGACATGCATCCTAGGTTGATTGGTCACTCTAGATTGCCTGTATGTGTGTGCGCGTGTGTTGGCCATGTGGTGGACTGGCAAACTGCCCATGGTGTACCCTGCCTTCGCCCGCAGATGCTGAGATTGGCTCCAGCCCCCCCGTGACCCTGACTAGTGGGAATAAGCGGTACGGATAATGAATTAATGTATGTATGTATGTATATGTGTGTGCCACTCCCCGTTTTAAAGTTTGAAGATCTAGGAAAAATAGTTAAAAGTATTTTTTCAGTATGAAACTTCTTCTTTTTGCCTGAATTAGTGTAATCAACATACAATATGAAAATGGTTAATCTCACATAATTGCAACCACCCCCTGCATGTTTATATCACTTTTATATCACAATTTGACCCTGCAGTCAAACTGGAGGTGAAAGGGTGTGAGAAATGTCAAAGTATTTCTTTCTTTGTGAGACATATTTCACCCCAATCACACACACGTGCACACACACATATGACTTTTGACAGCAAACATTTATGTCCTCGCAGGAACACATTCTCAACCCACATTCAGTGAACACTCAACAGGGAGGGGCAAAACATAAAAGATTCTCAGCATGGGATTCCTACCAAAATTATACTCTGTCAGGCAGACCTTTACAAAATGAGCAGCTGAAGCAAAAGGACAACAATCCAGGAGGCTCTTGAAGTCATCACTGATCATGACGGTGAAAAAGAGGAGGATCTGTCTGATGATGAAAACTATCTTGAGGTAAACTCTGATTCTAATGATTCTGATTTTGAATCAGATGTGGGAATTACTGTAAAAAACAGTCCGCAAATATGCGTCAGGCAAAACTGTCTGTAGAAAACATAATAAAGACAGTACCAGGGCCCACTAGGATGGCAGGGAGTCATGTGCCAAGGACCCCAGACACTGCAGCCATGGAGGGAGATCCAGGAGAGGACTGGACCAAGTAAGTCAGTGTATGTGTGTGTATGTGTGTGTGTGTGTGTGTGTGTGTGTGTGTGTGTGTATGCATACGCGTATGAGAGTGTGTTGTATGTGTCTTGGTATTAGTACAAAGACACCATAGTAAAGTAACTATGGTCCTTTTGCTTCTTGGTTCCTGCTGAGGGACAAAGAGAGAGGAGGAGGAAGAGAGAGGAAGAGGTGTCAGGTCTGTAGACCATCCGACCATGTCAAGACCAGCATGATCTGTGTGAAATGTGCAAACTTAATGTGCACAAAGCAGTGTGATGACACGTCACTCGTGTGCTGTGTAGATGTACAGACACACACACACATGCTCATATTGCGATTGCTTGTTTGTCGTATTCTTGTATTGTGATTTTGTTCATTTCTGGTTCACAGTGCATGTATGTAAAACAAAATTACTCAATGTTTTGTAAAACCATTGTGCATTATATATTGGTCTTTAAAAAGTTATAAAGTAAAAAACATTAGCTTTAACATGTATTTATTTTTTTATGAAAAACGAGTTAATTATAATATATATATATATATATACAGTCCCTGACATAAGTTCTGTCGCTTATCCATGTTGTGGAAACAAAAGCTTATAACCTGACTTTAAATTCATCCATTGGTTTTAGAAATGACTCATATGAAAGCTGAAACCCTCCCAAATGAGATTTAATTTATAAAAATAAATTTGCTTCACTGCAGAAATATTGATCATTTAATGAACACAGAAAGGTCAGATTTTGGCAAGACAAAAGTTTTGTCGCCCACAGAAAGTAATGTGGAAATCAAACAAATAATTCACTTCATATACAAATATATGCTTCATAACACTGGTGAATGACGTTGTGGTGCTATTAGAGCCATATTTAATATTTTGTGTGACTTCCACGAGCTTGAAGGACTGCATCCATGCGGTTCGACAATGATTCATACAAGTTATTGATGAAGTCATCAGGAATAGCAAAGAATGCAGTCTTACATGCCTCCCAGAGTTCATCAAAATTCTTTGGTTTTGTCTTCCAAGCTTCCTCTTTCATCCTACCCCAAACATGCTCAATGATGTTCATGTCTGGTGACTGGGCTGGCCAGTCCTGGAGCACCTTGATCTTCTTCGCCTTGAGGAACTTTGATGTAGAGATGGATGTATGAGATGGAGCACCATCCTGCTGCAAAATTTGACCCCTTTTATGATTGGGAATGTAAGATGTAGCTAATACTTCTTGATATTTTAGGCTATTGATATTGCCTTCCACCTTGCAAATGTTTCGCACACCCCCATACTGAATGTAACCCCAGACCATGATCTTTCCACCACCAAACTTGACTGTTTTCTGGGTGAATCTTGGATCCATACGGGCTCCAGTAGGTCTCCTGCAGTATTTGCGGCGGCTGTGGTGTAATTCAACTGAAGATTCATCTGAGAAATCCACCTTCTGCCACTTTTCCAGTGTCCATCCGTTTAGCAGGCTGTGGGCCTTGGCAAATGCCACACGGTTTTTTACCTGCCTTTTGTTTAGTGCTGGCTTCTGGGCACTGATTTGACCATGGAGGCCATTTCGAGACAGAATCCTACAAACTGTTCTAGTTGACACAGGGACTTGAGGTGACCATGCCTGGTGGAGCTCTGCTGCAGTGGAAGAGGGACTGGCTTTGGATTTTCTAACCAACAAACATTCCTCCCGAGCAGTTGTTTTGTGGGGCCTGGGCTTGTCAAAAACATCTCCAGTCTCTTCAAATCTTTTTTTTAATTCTTTGTACTTGTCGTTGAGACACATTAAAGGTGCCAGCCACCTCTGCAGTGGATTTGGTCTTCAGCGTCTTGATAATCAAGGCTTTGGTCGCAGGATGGATTTTTGGCATGTTGTCAGAGGTCAAGTTGCAGTGCAAGTGAAGGTCTGGGGTGCTGGAGTTCTTTTTATACACACCCACTAATTAACCAATCAATTAGTGAGCACAGGTGATGCTGTAATCTAGGACTGGGTGCATTATATGACAAGGCGACAAAACTTTTGTCTTGCCAAAATCTGACCTTTCTGTGTTCATTAAATGATCAATATTTCTGCAGTGAAGCAAATTTATTTTTTGTAAATTAAATCTCATTTGGGAGGGTTTCAGCTTTCATATGAGTCATTTCTAAAACCAATGGATGAATTTAAAGTCAGGTTATAAGCTTTTGTTTCCACAACATGGATAAGCGACAGAACTTATGTCAGGGACTGTATATATATATAACTATATATATATATAGCAATCACACGCACACTTACCTTCACATACTGCACATGCACACTTACCTTCACATACTGCACATGCACACTAACTAAGAACAAAGCTTAGACACACACACACACACACACACACACACACACACACACACACACACACACACACATATATATATATATATATATATATATATATATATATATATATATATATATATGTGTGTGTGTGTGTGTGTGTGTGTGTGTGTGTGTCTAAGCTTTGTTCTTTGTTACAGTAGATTTGGTTATTGTAGATTTAGTCATAGTAGACCTAGACTTATAGTAGGCTTAGAATCAATTATAGTAGACCATGTCCTACTAAATTCCACACCTTCAGAAACTGAACCTCAAGGATTCTGTGAGCCCCTTGTTGCTAAAATGGATGGTGCATAACTGCCACCTGGAGGCTAAATGAGGTACTGAACAAGCTCCTTGTAAAAACTAATGTACAAGCTGGAGAAGGACGTTCGACTCCAACATTTATATTTTGATGATATCAACTCCACATTGCAAGAAATAAGAAATGCATGTAACATTTTGAACAGATTTATTCATGACATATATTACATACAAAATGTATTCAGAAATGCAACATTATTTGTCAACACATGCACACTTACCTTCACATACTTCACACGCACACTTACCTTCACATACTGCACACGCACACTTACCTTCACATACTGCACATGCACACTTACCTTCACATACTGCACATGCACACTTACCTTCACATACTTCACACGCACACTTACCTTCACATACTTCACATACTTCACACGCACACTTACCTTCACATACTTCACACGCACACTTACCTTCACATACTTCACATGCACACTTACCTTCACATACTTCACACGCAAACTTACCTTCACATACTTCACACACACACGTACCTTCACATACTTCACACGCAGACTTACCTACAGAGTTGAGTTGCTTGTCTGTCTGTTAGATAACAACACAGACATGAAGTAGCGTCTGTGTCTGTAGTTGTCTGTGGTGGCAGGTCTGCCCTTGCCCAGATATGGTTCCATGACCACATTCTCATGCTTTCTTTCACCTTCCGGGATGACTTGAGTTCGTTGTCAAATATGCAATGTGCTTTATCTCCGCATCAGTAGCAACTCAAATCTTTATGCCACATTTGCACTGTGTGACATAATGGACAGCAGACCGTTGGTAGGAAGCAGCTGCTCACGGACACTAACATGGTGTTCTGGCTTGTAATACAGATTCTAGATATGTACAAAACTCTTTGAACATTTAATAATAATAATAAATTAAATGGGTTAACAATTGTGCTTACCATGGCAACAAGAACGGTTCCATGCAGACAAAAAAAATTACTCAAGGAGCCAGTGGCTTCTAAAAGGAAAAAATCAGGCGCCAATAACTTTTTCTAGGCATCAATGTACAAACTAATAAACATTGCAACACTCACATCAGGTCATCTGTTATTTAGGATCTCTGCCATCCAACATGCCTGATGTATTTCTCAGTAGCGGTAATAACACGGAAAGGCATCGGCATCTTACGTAAATGTTACGCTGGCATATGCCATTAACATCGGCATCTTACGTACAGGTGACAGTGGCATATGCCACTCACATCGACATCTTACGTACGGGTGAAAAAATGGTTTCACGGTAAAGTTGGTTTCACGTTCGCACATTCGGAATTCCTTCTTCAATAACTTTAAGACAATATTAGCAAAAGTGCCAAAATATGTAAATTCTTATTTCTGGCAACCAAAACAAACACCTACAACTTTATTTACGTCAGGAATATACGTATTTTAAATTGTAGACAACACATTATTTTAAATGCACTACTGTCACCGCTGCAAAGACACCGTCTAAGGCACCGTCTACAAATTACCTTAACATGGACTGAAGTGGCGGTCGTAAAGGCTCCAGAGCACTGCACATTCTGTTTTTTTTTTTTGCAATAATTTCAATAGCTTTTAAACGGTCCTTCATAAGACCACCAAACAAGTTGTATTACATAAAGTACATGATGTACGGCAATCTACAACTCTTAGCTAGGTACCTTGCACCTATTTGTGGTGGTCAGTTTTATGTCTAAGAATTTCAATAGCTTTTTAACGGTCTGTCGTAAGTCCACAAACAAATTGTATTAGACTACATAAAGTGCATCTTAAACAACAACATACAACCCTTTGGTGTGTATTTATACCTTATTTATAAATTTCAGTAGCTTTGAACAAAAACTGCCCACCACAAATAGAGATAAAAGGTATTAATACCAATTCAAGAGGTTGTTGTTTAGGATGCACTTTATTTAATACAACTTGTTTGGTGGTCGTATGGTGTACCGGTTAAAAGCTATTGAAAAAAACAATGCGCAGTGATCTGGGGCCTTTACGACCGCTACTTTCGTCCATGTTAAGGTTTATGCATAGAAACAATGTAAATCGCCAATATCATCTGTAGCGTCTTTATGTGCGTGTAAACGAGGGGAGTCGGAATTCGGCACAACACCGGCATAATCTAATAGGGTCCTGAGGTCCTTTCCAAGAGGAAAACAATTTGGCAACTCACTTGCTACTGGCACCTATAAATGACTTTCAAATAACTTTTCAGTAGCGTAAACATCTGTGTGCTAGCTAAACGTGCCAGTGTCTGAAAACAAAATGTCATTGTCATATGCCACTGTACCTGTACGTAAGATGCCGATGTCAATGGCATATGCCAGCGTAACCTTTACGTAAGATGCCGATGCCTTTCTGTGTTATTACTGCCTCTCGTATTTCTCTTCCTTATAACTGAGGTAAATTTGGTTTCACGTTCGCATATTCCGAATTAGACATGTTATTTTAAATGTACAAATGACCTTAACATGGACGAAAGTGTCGGTCGTAAATGCCCCAGAGCACCCCCAGGTGCAAGGTATAAATACCCATCTCTGAGTTGTAGGTTGTTATTTAGGATGCACTTAATGTAATACAACTTCTTTGGTGGTCTTAGATGGACCGTTTAAAAGCTATTGAAATTATTGCAATGCAATGCTCTGGGGCCTTTACGACTGCCACTTGTGTCCGTGTTAAGGTAATTTGTAGACGGTGCCTTAGACGTTGCAGCGGTGATAGTAGTACATTTATAAGATGTCTTCTATTTAAAATACGTCTATTTCTGACGTAAACAAAGTTGTAAATGTTAGTCTTGGTTGCCAGAAATAAGAGTTTGCATATTTTGGCACTGGCTAATACTAGCTTAAAGTAATTGAAGAAAGAATTCCGAATATGCGAACATGAAACCGTGAAACCAACTTTACCGCAGTTTCTTTGTATGCATGAGTGACTTTTGACTTAATGGGACAGTTATAAAGAAGTGTGGCCTCTTAGGGTCCGACAGAGATGTAGATTGTGTGAAAAATCTGATATTTCGCTTCGCCATTTTCAACAAACTAAGTCCGCTGCTTCGCGAATCCCTCTGATAAATTCCCGCATTTGTTGATGGGCGGAGACGTCCAAGTGAGTGGGAGCTACAGCCTATCGTTTAACTTTTAAAATACAAACTCAAAAGAAAATGGTGGATATTTTTTGCAATTACAAAAAATCCTCATGCATAAAAAATAATGTTGTTGTATCACCTATCGCCACTGGCGAGTGAAATAATTATATTACTCGCAAATTAATATTTATGGTCACAGTCTGGAGCCATGGCATGTCTGGCGCGTGCCTCTCTGTCTTTTTTCAAGATAAAAGACGAGTACAAAATTAGAAGAGTATTTTTTACAAGCTGTCCGTGACCCACCAGAGAATCACTGGCGTAGAGCACAAGTGATTGTGCTGTCTTGTTTGCTCTGTCAAACTTTCTAGCCAGCAAAGTTTTCATTGTGGGTCCGTACTATTCTAGGAAGGCTTTTAGCTAGCTACCTAGCACCTTGTCTTATATTAGTACTCATTGTTGACACTGTGAAACTCTGTAAAATGAGGTCTTAAAAAAATTAAATAGTTAATGGATTCAAGGTTATAAAAAAGTCCAAACAATTTGAACAATCATTTTCACTTATATGATGGAAGTATAATGCTTCCAACCTTGTTGGCAAAATCTTTCTATAACCATTTGCTAAATTCTTTAGAATTAATTTTTCATTCATTCATTCATTCATTGACAATGTTAAAAGGTTGACGCAGCATTATGTTTAGGTTTAGAATGTCAGTCAGTCAGAACCCTAGACTGCTTCTTGACTTTAGTTAACTGGTTTCAGTTCAGGTTTACTGAGCATGAAGCAACTTGGATGTTTTTGTGATGTAGGAAATTCTACAACAGTATTGAGAAAGGACCCATTACAAGCCCAAGAGGCCCAGGTGTTTGTGGAAATACTGCAGTTCATGCAGTTCAGCTGTATTACACACACACACACACGTGCATGTGTGTTATACTCTGCCATATTTTTAAACTCAGTATGTATGTGTGTGTGTGGGTGTACCAGTTAGTATTACTACATCACCTTCCTGCTAGTGTTATAGTGTTGTACAGAAGAGACGAATAATTTACTGCTTAGTATTCCTACGCATGTGTACAAAAGGGATGATCTTTGAGTTGAATCAGACTTTTCGACGGGGTCCCAACCGCTTTTGGACATCTGCCACACTGCGGAATTTACCTCCAACATAATTTAACAAACTTGGATCTAATATTTCGACTTCTACAAAAGCCTTGATTAGAAGGATAGTTTGGGCTACATTAGGATTAGAAATTAAACTATCAGGCAGCAAGTTCCTTCGGGATGTGCACAAGCTTTACATTGTCTTATGTAAACTGTAGGGCAGTGGATCTCCAGGGTCAGGGTTGGAACTAAACGCTGCATGCTGGGAGATGTCTGGGGCTGTCTTGGATATAATCCCTGCAAGATGATAGATTTCCCAGAGGAGGTCTATAGTTTAGTGTTGTTTGTTCTCTCCTGCTTGGTTTCAAAAACAGGTTCATTTAGGGAGCACCTGAGGCCTAAAGGTTAGGGAAGTGGGCTTGAGGATGAAAGGTTGGTTGTTTAATCCCCTGAACCAGCAGTAACTATGGCTGAAGAGTCCCTGAGTAAGAGACTTAACCCCCAATTGCTCCATGGGCAACGCAACAGTGTGTATGCTACAGGATTGTAAGTGTGCGCGCTCACAGTTTGCTGTGCTAACTGGTGTGTGTGTATTCACTCCAGCTGGGTTACATGCAAATGAGAAATTTGCGTAAGGGGATCAATAAAACAGGCGTCTAGATTACGTTAGATATGACTTTGTTAGGCAAGTAGAACAAGCATGGGAAATGTTGTATCTGTATGTGTGTGTGTGTGTTTGTGTGTGTTTGTGTGTATGTATGTATGTATGTGTGGCAACACAGATGTGGCAGTTCAGAGAGGTTACACATAGATTTAACAGCACTTTGTTACCACAAGAAATGATTTACTGTAGTGTATAGGAATAATGTGAATACATCATTCGAGATAATGATCTAAAAATAAGAAATTAAACTAATTTCTTGGATCATGCACCATTAACTTGGCTTTTCACACAGACCATGTCACTACCTTGGGCTCTTCACACAGACTGTGTCACTACCTTGGGCTCTTCACACAGACCGTGTCACTACCATGGGCTCTTCACACAGACCATGTCACTACCTTGGGCTCTTCACACAGACCGTGTCACTACCATGGGCTCTTCACACAGACTGTGTTACTACCTTGGGCTCTTCACACAGACCGTGTCACTACCATGGGCTCTTCACACAGACCATGTCACGACCATGGGCTCTTCACACAGACCATGTCATTACCATGGGCTCTTCACACAGACCATGTCACTACCATGGGCTCTTCACACAGACTGTGTCACTACCTTGGGTTCTTCACACAGACCATGTCACTACCATGGGCTCTTCACACAGACCATGTCACTACCTTGGGCTCTTCACACAGACCATGTCACTACCATGGGCTCTTCACACAGACTGTGTCACTACCATGGGCTCTTCACACAGACCCTGTCACGACCATGGGCTCTTCACACAGACCATGTCACTACCATGGGCTCTTCACACAGACTGTGTCACTACCTTGGGCTCTTCACACAGACCATGTCACTACCTTGGGCTCTTCACACAGACCATGTCACTACCATGGGCTCTTCACACAGACCATGTCACTACCATGGGCTCTTCACACAGACCGTGTCACTACCTTGGGTTCTTCACACAGACCGTGTCACTACCTTGGGCTCTTCACACAGACCGTATCACTACCTTGGGTTCTTCACACAGACTGCATCACTAGCACAGGCTCTTCACAGCAGACCGTGGCGCTTGTGAGTTCACTTTGGCAGCCATCCCTGTGTTGCTGTAGTCATGCCGGTTTTGCTGCATTTGGGCCGATCTCGTTGTCGTGGAGATGTGTATTAACATGCCTGGCGCGAGGAGCTCAAGCTGTGGAGGCTCCATAGAGACCAGCGCTGCTGCAGCCTGACCTGACCTCTGACCCCTAATCCCTGACCCTCAATCCTGCTCTTCTCTCTTCTCTGGTTTTCTTGGCATAGAAAACCAGCCTGATACTGTTACGTCCGGCTATGAAAAAAACAGAAGAAGAAGAAGACGACAACTATGACACATCAACAGTGCTTCTGATCTCTAGCAGCCATCGACAGCCAAGACATGATTAATTACATCTGCGTGTGTGAAAGAGAGAGAGGAGATACTGAGAGAGAGAGACCAAGAAAGAGTATATAGTCTACTCAAGCCTATCAGCTATATCCATATTTATGTGGGTGTTATGTAATGTGTTCTTTATATAAATATAGAAATGGTGAAGATTAATAAATATGTATGAGGTAAACATTACATGAGAAACTCCAGTGAATTGCTTTAGTAAAATATAAAAATAAAAAGTGGATAATGTGATGTTAATCAGTGAAATATTCAAACAAAACAGATGTTAAACCCAATCCTGCTGAACTGATGGTGAAATGAGGATGGGCAGTCATCTCTTCTGGCTGCTGTAGTCTACACCTTTAACTTGATGAACTCACCGCACAGCGAGTACAATATACCTGTGTTTGGTCATTCATTATATATATTTTATACATTTTATTTTTTAGTTTGCATACATTTAAATCAACTGTGTATTCTTGAGGATTATAGGATAATCCAAAATATCTAGAATCTGGAATTATTCAACAATTTATGAAAGTGCTAAAGGACTCCCAAATGAGCAGTATCTACTTCAAGCTGAGTTCTGGTTCGGGAGCTCTCTGGGAAGGACATCTCTGGGGAAAATGGGGAAGTTTTGTGGTTACGGTCTAGAGGCTGTTATTCTTGCATACATAGACACATTTCCACACATCACCTTGGCTCACTACAAGTGTTCAGCTGTGCATCTTTCTTCCAGCGTGCACCATTCATTCCCCATGAAAAGCAGTCTATGCTGAATATTCATTGACTGAAGAAGAGAATCAGTAATTATACTTAATAATACTCTTTCTCTGTTCTCTGATACTCTAGCACTCGTTTGATTTTAAGGTCAGAAATGAGCCAGAAACAGGATTCAAATGGATGCTGTCTCATTTTCTGTCTCAATAATGAGAGCCTTTGCACATTCTCTCTCACACTCTCCCTCTATCTCTCTAACACACACACACACAATCGCACACAATCACACACAGAAGAAGATAGAGGAAGAGAGATGCAGAGAGAGAGAGAGAGAGCGAGAGAGCGAGTGCGGATGTAGGAGGTGGTTTTAGACAGAGCTGCGTAGTCCTGCCTCGTTTGGATCCTCAGCCTGTAGATCATCTGGCTTCACCAAGCCCTTCAGACCCTTTGAGCTCCTGTAGCCCTGACAGAGGCTCTCCGCTCCTACTCAGCCGCGCCAGCCACAACCAGCCGCATCTCCTCCGCCCGGGCGCATGTAGACGCGTTCCGAGCTGAGCATTCGTCTCTCTCTCTCTCTCTCTCTCTCTCTCTCTCTCTCACTGTCGCTGTCTTTCTCAGTGGGCAGGATGAGCGTGGAGAGGCTGGGCACCGTCCTCTCCGGCGCGTGGCACGCCGGCAACGCAACGTGGCCCCTGCACGCCCGCCCGCTGCTGCAGCCCGCGTGGGACTACCTGCAGCGCAACCACGAGGGGACACTCCGCTCACCCCTCTTCCCCGTCCTGCTCTCCGTCCTCACCTACCTGCTGCTCGTGCTGCTCTACACCGCGCTGGACCTGCTGGCACCAACCTGGCCCAGCATCCGCCGCTACCAGCTCCACCCGGAGCGCTCCGTCACCTGGCAGAACATCGGCGCCACGCTGGCCCTCACCACCTACAACCACCTTCTGTACATCTTCCCGGCCGCCATGGCCCAGTGGCTGTGGCGGCCGCCCGTGCCGTTGCCGTCCGAAGCCCCGTCGCTCGCTGCCTTCCTGCTGGGCATCGCCGGCTGCACAGTGGTGTTTGATTTCCAGTACTACCTGTGGCACGTGCTGCACCACCGGGTCAGCTGGCTGTACAGCACCTTCCATGCCATCCACCACCAGTACCGGCAGCCGTTCAGCTTGGTCACGCAGTACCTGTCCGCCTGGGAGCTCTTCAGCGTGGGGCTGTGGACCACGGTGGACCCCGTCCTGCTAGGCTGCCACTGCCTCACCGGCTGGGCCTTCATGGTCTTCAACGTGTGGGTGTCGGCCGAGGACCACTGCGGTTACGACTTCCCGTGGGCCCTGCATCGCCTGGTGCCCTTTGGCCTGTGGGGTGGTGTCCTGCGCCACGACATCCACCACCTGCACCCGGCAACCAACTTCGCGCCGTTCTTCACGCACTGGGACTGGTTGGCCGGCACCGCCTGTGCCTCCACCGCCAAGCCTCCCCGTGCGGAGAGTGAAGAGGGCGAGAGCGGCGACAGCGGCAAGGGAGGTGGTCAGCGGGCGGATAAAGGAGCCTGAGAGACTCCTCACCACCTCCTCCTCCCTCTCCACAGCACTGTTTTGCTTCCACTTCAACCTCCCTCTCTTCTTGTCTACGTTCTACGTGAAGTGTTTGTTTTCTATTACTGGTTTGATTGCAAAGAATGTACTCTGTCTTCATTATTTATTTCTCCAGTCACGTTTCAGTTTTTCGCTTGTCTTTTTTTTTTTTTTACTTGAAGGTGCGAACGATTCTTACTAACGTGAGTGAGTAGAAAAGACGCTATGCTGAACTGTTCTACCCAAATGCTTATTGAGCTCTGTTTGATGTTCATTGATCGGTCGTATGAGTTGTTGATTCTTGTGAAGCATATATATTTTTCTAGAGCCTTTCTACTGTTAGTGAGTGTGTGGGCAGTTTTTTCAGTCTCAGGTCAGTAGCTTTGGCCTTCTGCGTGCTGTGGGTCTCCTGACCCAAAATGAACATGTTTGCTATTCTTACTTTTGCTGGTAATGGATCTTACAGGGTACATTTGGAGTTTTGTCCAATAAAATGCTGTGTTTTAACCCTGCCTGGTATCTTTATCTACACTAGAAAATCTGTTATATTCAACTCAATCTGTTACAGCAGAATCTGCACAGTATAAAAACCACGATCTAGAAAAGACACCATATTCCAGAGGAGACAGTGTTCTGGAAGAGGTGCTGTTCGGATGTCAACCTGACAGGAACGCAGAGCATTTTTAGCATTCTTAACAGCTGATGGCACTAACAGACAAGTGTGTGGGAGCAGGAACGCTACAGTATATATATGTGTGTGTAAAACCGAACGACAGCCATGCGCTGCGCAAAAGCCGAAGGGCCACTGTGCATGTCGGAAGTCACTAAAAGTGCAACGGCACCTGTGCACTCCACGCACCAGCCCTAAACACACTGAGAGGAAGCGCTAACGCTAGTGATGGGGATGCAGTGCACCGTGATCTGCGCTGACAGAGGATCATTTCACACTGTGGTGCTGGTGCTGTTATTCTCTCAGTGCCAGTTTCAATTAATCATCTCTTTCAGCCTCCTACAGCTTCACTGACATGAAGAGAATAGCTCTGCATCCTTCAGTCTCGCGCAACACACACACACACACACACACACGCACACGTGCTCAGACTGAATTCTTTTTTTTTTAAATGTATTTATTAGTGTCATTTTTTGGAGCTGAAGGTTAGAAACAGTTGCTTGTATAATGAAGGTACATGAAGGTGGGCTCATACATACGTCTGTGTGCATGCAAGTCTGTAATTGTGCATGTGTGCTTGTGTGCACGTACATGTTTTAAACAAGGCATTCTTAAAGCACGCTTATTGGCAGAGGCCCAGCTGCTCTGTGGCTCTGCTGAGCTGAACACTTGAGCCGTTATCTTAAGCCCAAAAACAGGAAGCCCTGGCCTATTTTCCCTCAGGCAGCGGAGCGGACGCCCCCTCCTCTTCTGGCGCACCAACAGAGGGGTCCTTCAGGAATGTGCAGACCAGGAGGAGATGCGTGCGTGTGTGCGATGGATTCTGAGCAAGGCTCGCAGCGATCCAGCAGGAAGAGAATTAACAAAGACGAGAACAGGGTTAGTTCAAGCAGTGAAACACTGTAACTGGCAGAAATTAAATGGAACAGACGTGTGAGAAAAACTGGGCAAAACTGCATGAGAGGGGCAGAAGAGTAAGAGCTTCAGTCCTGCAGTAACATTACTGCATACAAGCTTAGAGAGAGTGTGATATTACACAGTCTATAACTGTAACAAGTTATTATTTATAAGCACATTTCTAGATACCCAAGGTCACTGAACATAGATAAACCAATAAAATAGAATAACTAATGTTAGGTAGGTGTAGGCTGGATGCTAGAGTGAATCCTTCACTGATGTATTATAGGGTCAAACAAAACCACTCCAATCATACAAACTCAACAATACAGAAAGCAACACAGAATGTCTAACAAAAAAGACCCTAACACACCAAGTAACAAAGAGATGGACATAGACACTAAACAGCAGATGATCTTTAACTGGCAAACCACAAGAAGCAACACACTTGTACTTAGAAACAATGAACAACAAGCACAGGGTTTAAATACATGACAAATCAAGGCACAGCTGGGAACACATGGATCAGGAAACAGAGATGAGTGGCAGATGAAGGTAGGGCCATGCATGACAATAACAGTAATACAGAGAGTTACAACAATTACAGTTGTGTTTTCTAATGCTTAATGATGTTGTGGTTCAATTACAATGCTATATTATGTTACTCTTTTGTGTGTCTTTTTGGTGCTTCAAGAACTCACCTGAGACTTTTTATTAGAAATTAAAATACTATTCTACCCTCTTTCAGGAAAACCCTGTCACGGTGAGGGAGGCTCCCCCTACCGGTCGCACTCCATCACAGCGGCAGTTGTCCTGTTGCGTTGTGTGCGTCCCTCAGGTGGGCGGGGCCTATTAACCCCTTCACCTGATGGTCGTTTGTTTGTCTATATATGTCTTGTCTTTGTACCAGTTGACTGCTGGTTATTGTTTCCTTAATTTGGAACGGTGCACGGGTCTTTGGTTTGTGCACTTTATTCATTAAACCCCTCTTTTTCTCTGAGACTTGGCGTGATCTCTTCCTTTTAGTTCGCATTCTCTGCCCGTCACATAATTCCAATGTTCTCTTTCTTGTTTAGCTGTGAAAGAAATAATGAAAACTACATGACCTCATCAGCAAAAGAATAACAGAGGAACGGCCACCCACAATGGGTAAGACCTGGAGGACACAAAACACACCAGCACTGACCTCCAAACCTACCAGACTCCTCCAGCCTGCTGTAGGTAGATGATTCAGCCTAGACAGTGAGAACAGTGTCAGAGCAGCTCTTTGATGCTTGGTAACTGTCAGTAAGTACTCCTAATGGACTTCTCTTTATAAGATATAGTTTCACACTGCTTGCTTTGCATACAATACAATTCAGCCTACTTCTGATCATTTTATGTTGAACTGAACAAATCTTATGTAAAATGGTATCATGATTTCATGAGTGTAGTTCTTTCAAGCACATTTCTTGCATTTGTACATTTTTACAAATGTATTTTTATTTGTTTAGTAAGTTCTTTGTTTCATTTAATAAACAATGGAATCCAGATCAACAGGATATCGTACTCCCAGTCACGGGTTAGATTTCACCCGACTCTCATGGATCATATGATATTAGACGATCCCATGATATTATCGGACTATCTGCACGCGGATATTATTTGTGCATTTTCTCATTATTTATAGCGCGACAATTGACTCCGCAAATTATTAATTTACTGATGTATATATACGCCACTAGATGGTGGTCTGCAAGGACACTGTGATCCGCCCCTGCTGAGCGACAAAAGCGCCGTCAAATGAATATAATGACTACTTCTTAAAATACATTTTAAAGTAATTTTATGTTAGCAAAAAACCGAACTAACGGTTATTATATTAGAACGTTTAGATATTAGATTATACTTACTAATTATAAATACTCATTTCTATTAAAATTACCAACTAAACACAAAACTCAACACTGGCAGCTTCTTAATCTCGACTACTAATACTACAGAAAATGGATGTTTGGTGCCATTGTTAAAAACGAAGTCTACTGAAACGCGAACTAAAACTAAGTTCGAAAAGGTTTATTTTCTCATATTTTTAAAAGGATAACATGCCTAGTTTTTTGCTATATATAACTATATATAACTATATATATATAAAGAAGATTTGAGGTAAGTAACTGCAGTGTACTTGGGTAAGATACGTAGAGATATAAAAATTGTAGTAGCCTAAAGTACACAACGTTTCCAGAGAAACGTTTCGGACAGAGGTCCTTCATCAGCTGTGCAAGCAAAGTGCTGGCGACACTGTTTTTCCTGGGTTTTCCACTAGATGTCACCACGTGCATATCTCTAGCTATTCATTACATCGCAGTAGGAATTCGCTCTCTCTGTGAGAGAGACAATGAGGGACCTAAACTGTTACACTGGTCAGACCAGTCAAACCACCTGTTTTTCAAAATGAAGGCCAACCCCAAAGCCAGGGGGGATTTTATTTCCTGATACGTGAACTTGGAGTTAATTTTTAGAACTGCCAACCATCTGACATGATGCCAGAAGAAGTCTGCAAAAGAGCAGAACCAACAGTAGAGAAGCTCTCACTTGACACTTACATACATGTGACAGCAAAGTACTAAAGTCAGACAGACAGACAAGAGTAAAGAGAAAGACAGAAAACCAATATTACGATGCTGCTTTGGAAATACACTAGCTAAATATACTCATGTGTATTATTGGACTGAGACATTGAGCTAAGTTGTCTCTCTGTCCTCCAGGTTGCGTAAGCGAATACTGTAGAAATACAGGTGCCCAGACATGCCTATGATGGTATCTGTGTCAACAAGGCTGGGAACACCAGCAGTATCAGAGCACACACTGAAAACACAGCATTGTGTGTTATTTAATCTTAGAACACTGAAGTTTCAGTATTTTTCTCACCTGAACCAAAGGGGGGGGGGGGTTGCAACATCAAAGATACTGAAACCAGCAGATTATATTTAAAATGCAAAAGATAACAGACACTGAATCCTCATCTGACAGGGAGACCCTAGCCAGTCTGGACCGGAAGCCAAGTGTCCTGGCTGTGTGCTCAGTCCACAGTTGGTCACTTTTCTGACCCATGACTGTGAATCAATAGTTCAAGTAATCAAGTTTGCTGATGAAACGTGGTGTGGCTAATCACGGGGATGATGAGCCACAGAGGAGGTGCAGCAGCTAACAAACTGGAGCAAAGTCAGCGACCTGAATCCATCCCACACCCCTCACACAAACTCTTCTCTCTCCTACGTCCGGTAAGAGGTGCCCAAGCCTTTGAGCCCTTACAGCTAGACTGTGCACGTTGTCCCCCATGCCATCAGATCATCAATTCCCAGAGAGTGACAAATATTTAATACTGTGTTCCATTTAACAATACTTTGTGCTGAAGTTAGTTTATGGGTTGTTACCTCAGTGACTTTTACCTCACTGTTACCTCAGTGACACTTACCTCGCTGTTACCTCAGTGACTGCTTTACCCTGTTAAAATACCATAAATATAGCACAGTCTTCTTCCACTCAGAGCACTGGTTGATGTTGCCCTATACATTATCTGTATTTCATATGTATTGCGTACACTTAGCTTCTTTTGTGCTGTACCACGGTCATAGAGGAACAGTGTTTCATTTCACTGTATATTTGTATATAGACGACAACAGTAAAAAGCCTGTTTTGTTCTGAGGTCCTGCTTCTGAAAACTAAAGACGAGGTCAGATTCCTTCCTCGTTTCACCTCCCGACATGTTTCAGATACCTTTAAAGGAATGTGAAGGGCATGACAGGGAATTTAAAGAACTGTGCAAAAATACAACTACACACAGGATCTACTGTCACACAGCATCTTCACACAGATTCACACTATTAATTATCAGTAAGAGAATGTACAATACACACTCATTGGCTGACATATATATATATATATATGTCAGCCAATGAGTGTGTAAAAAAACAGAGGTGGTAATAGTAAGGAACATATGTTTGGGACCTATGTGTAGTCATTTTATCTTATTTAGTTTACTTTAGCGCTACTGTACATAATATGTAAATGAATATGAAAACACATTCAAGTTTACAATTTAAACCAGCGGTTCCTATTTTAGTCCCAGACAGTCTTAATTCCTCTGTGTACCAGTCAGATGGGACAGAGCAAATATGTTGACAGGACTGGACTAAGAAACACTGGTCTACATGTTATACTAGTTTAGAGCAGGTAGGTGAGCCATACACATACAGTGGCAGTGTAACCCTGCAGTGACAACACAGGAAATGATGACTCATTAACCAGCTCAGACTAGCTTTACGGTCATTAAACTACAGTATCTACACACACACACACACACACACAGCTATAAAATGCAAAAACATGTTGGTCTGTTTCTGCCCGTCACCCCTGTTTAACATTCCGGTTAAACAAGTCTGGACGCTGTCATAAAAAAGAGAAAAGTGAGAGAGGGAATATGTGGTCTCAGTGTGGCATCAGTTTTTTTTAAACAGTAAAGATTGCTTTCAATGACAACACCACAGAAAGAGGTGAACGGGTTTTGGAACATTCCAGAACTGTTCAGCAGTGACGCTGCCTACAAAGCAGACTGAACATGATTCACTGAATTAGTGATTTATTCTTAAACCTGAACCTGTTCTATCTTAATTCGATCAGTGACTGTATAGTTTGCTGATTACACATTTTAACAGAACAGGTTAAAATAGCAGGCTATGTCATCCAGTGACGCTGGAATGAAACTCCATTGGTCATGTGATTTGGAAGATCACTGGTCATTTGACAGGAAGTACAAACTTCCAACTTCAAAACGAACAATCATTCTAGGCAGTGATGAGTACTTGGAAGCGAGAAGCCTTCATTACTGGTGCACTCTTCAGTCCAAAGGTCACTAAAAGCAATTCAACATTTCCATCTATACAACCCAAACTTATCTGTAACTTGGAAAATAACATTTATTTAAGAGACAGAAACAATGTTTTGAAATTACATTTAAATATTTGCACATCTCAAAATGCTGAAGGCTTTCCAGGTGGATGACAGAGTATTGGCTCTAAGTAATTTCTAATAAAAAAAATAACAGCTGGCGTGTTATTAAGATTCAGTAACGCAACTGAAGGCATCACTTGCATAAATCCAACTACATATCAGACCTATTAGTTATGTGCTACATTGACTGTCGTTGTCGTTTAAAGCAGTCTCACTTCAGAGTGGTGCTCGTATACAAGCTACTCATCGCTGTGGTGCAAACCACTTCTGAGGTGGTAAAGTTCGCAATACAGCAGAAACTTCAGTGTCACAGCTGCCATGTGAGGAATTAAGAAAATAACAAAAGACATTCGAGTTTATAGTCTTAGCTGAAAACAAGATGAAACACATACTGTATATGGACACATATACTGAACTCTCAAAAGGCACTTTTTAAATATCAACTCATTAGCAAAAATGCTTTTGGCACCCTGATGCCAGCAGGTTCAAAGCTCTGCATTGTGACCCAAACTGCAACTCTTTCCTTCACAGAAGAATGAACAAACTCACATTTCCAGTGTAACAAACACATGGCACAGCAGACGATGTGTAACTAATGTTACAAACTTCCAGACGTTCACAGTGAGTGCAAGATAACCTCCCTTGTAAGGTCACTAGTTTTCTTTTTAAGGGTCCGTTGTGGTTCAGAACATCTCAGCACACACTACTGTCTGTGTTGCCAGAGCTGGAGGTGTAGATCTTGCTCTTCTGGGAATACTTCATGGAGCTGAAGGACACCCTCATCCGCTCCACAGTCCGACTGCTCCGGCACAGGAGTGTATTCTTCACATGTTCCCTAAACTCCTCCGACACATAGTAGTAAACAAATGGGTCCAGGCAGCTATTGAGGCTGGCCAGGCACAGTGTAACCACGTAGAAACCGTAGCCGTTGTTGCTGAGGCCTCGTCCGAGTAGGGCGTAGTGCACCACCAGCATCACGTTGCTTGGCACAAAGCAGACCAGGAAGGTGAAGAGAACGGTGAGGATGAGTGACATGGCCCTTCGCCGGCTCTTCCCCTGGCTGCTGCCGTCCATGGCGGACTGGCCCAGCTGCCGCAGCATCAGCACGTACGCAGTCACGATGACCACGCACGGCGCCGCGAATGCCACGCCCGCCATGACCATGAAGTAGTAGTACGGCTTCTGGACGTCCAGGAAGGCGTTCTCTTTCTGGAAGTTCTCGTGGCTTATGACATTGACATCGTGGCAGGTGGTGATGTTTGGGTCGGAGAGTTTGGCTGTTTGCTGGTAGAGGAACAGGGGTGTGCTGCTGACCCAGATGAAGGCCCAGATACACAGCGAGACCACGATGGCCAACCGGTTGTCCCTCCTGTGCTGGGTGAGTGGATGAGCCACCACCCAGTACCTCTGCATACTCAAACATGCAATGAACAGGATGGAGCAGTACATGTTCCCATAGAAGAATCCCACCAGGACTTTGCACATTCCTTCTCCAAATGTCCAGTTATTGCCATTGAAGTGGTAGGTAATTTTCAGGGGGAGCCAGATGACAAAAAGGAGGTCAGCCAGTGCCAGGTTAGACATATAAATAGATGCTGGGTGGATTTTCTTTGATCGGAAGATGAAGACCCATATTGCCATGGCATTGCTGGGGAGACCCACAGCAAACACAAGGATGTAGACAAGAGGGAGGAAGATTGTGCTCAGGCCGCTCTTTAACGTGTCAGCGGTAAGCTCATCAACCTCAATGGAGTCCGAGTCAGGATTCTGAAAACCAATGAAACCACGTCCTTTGCCATTGCCTGCTGAAATAGAAATGGAAAATGTCAGTTCTATGGTTGGCAAAACTGTAAGGTAATAGACGACCGCTAAAAAATTATCACTTCAAGAAATATTCTAAACAACTGATGGTCAATACAACCATATTCAGCCCAAGGTTATGCCTACAGACAGTTTTGTTGAGGTCAGAAAGACAAGAGAATTAATCATCGATATGCAGTAGCGCAATGTTGTTTTACATGAAGATAAATTATTCCTCGTTTTCATTTAGAGTGGTAAGGTATAAGAAGTGTGAATTAAACCGCACAACAGCAAAAAGGTTACTAACACGTTGTTTTATAGTTTACAAAACAGGCAAAACAGCTCACCTGTATGCACGCCAGATATCATAGCGCAACCAAAAAGCACAAGAAAACGAGCGAATCCTGTTCCAGCCATCGTCCGTGAATTTAAAGAATAATGTTTTGCTGTAGATTTCTTGCTTCCGGCGGTATTCCGTGAGAAACAGAGGAAAATGATCCCTCAGAGCCTTGTTCTAAGCCGAATGAAGGACACACCTTCGGTTGCAAAGCAGGTAAAGAACCGGATCAGGTTGGCCAGTCCCCGCTGCGTCACAGAACGCCAACTACGAAAGAATCTCGATTTTCACCAGGTCCCCACCTGGTGGTTTCGGGTAACGTGTGGCCTGAAGCAACAGTTTTTTTCTTTTTTTTTTTCAATCGAACACAAAGGTTAAAGGGAGTATCTTTCACCACAAATATACTGGCAAGCAACAAACTTTCGGAACAAGATGGTGAGAAGTGTACGCTAGGCAGTGCTTTTATAGAACGTTCAACGGACAACTACGTAACAACGAACTTGATAAAGCACAGTAATAAAAACTGAACTCTGGACTGTTTTAACTCATCACAGTCTCACTTTCCTCCAGGTCTGTCGTATATAATTGAGCTGCACCAAACATACCTTCTCTTAAGGAATATTTACAACAGTCTTGTGTCGGACTATAGATATTTTTGCACAGCGACGTAAGTCTTGATCTCGTGGTTTTGATATGTGGTTTTATTTGGGTTTCGTTTTATAGTTTCAGACAAAACTCACTCAAGGCAATAATCCTTACAGAAATCACTCACCACACAATCGTCCGACTGTGCTGTATCTGGCCTGCACCGGTTTCAGAAGAGTAATCCACTATATTAAATTATAACACGTATTTAACCGCAATCAGGGTTACTGCAAAAACCGCATCAATTACTAATTACTAAATTATTAATAAAGCTAAATTACGAATAAAGCTATTTAAGCCGTTTCTATAGAATTTGAATCTCTTACTAGTAATATTACATAATATTTCTCAGAGATAGCAATAATGAAAGGTAACATTTAGTATTTATTACAAAGTCTACCAAACCTTTCAGTCTTGGATTTTTAAATATATATTAAAAAGGAGGGAGTATGTCACATATCTGACAATAGAAATTATAACATTGTTCAGGTCCTTTGCAAACTCGTGAGGTTTGGGGATCTAACCCTGACTCCAACTATGTTGACCATAAATTGTATATACTTAACCTGACTAGCTAGTTACTAGCTACTTCATAAAAACACTGTATGTGAGCACCCACATTGTGAAAATGTGATACTGACCACTTCATCATCCTATTGTTTTTCCGTGGAGGTTAATGCCGCTTCCTGATTTTTAATAACTGACTAGATTACTAGACTACAAAAAAGTGTTGGATGAATAAATATCTAAACTACTGTGAGAAAATATAACTTGGAACAACAGGTGTTTTAGCTATCTTCCAGTAGTGGCATTTATAAGTATACTGTCCATGACATTTATGTCCATGTATTCTGTTTGCTAAATAATCTTCAAGATACCAGTGTACATTTTTAAGACAATGGAAATGCATACTCTAATTGTTATGATCCCATACCAATTTTAAAATTAAATAAACTCTAGTCTAGGCTTTTTGAGGTAGTTATATGAAAGACAGAAAAAACAGACCAGGGCAAAACAAATAAATGATATGCAAGGTTAATAACACTTGTTTTAGTGATAAGAGCTTTGTGAAATGGTGGTTTACATAGTACATGAAGAAAGTCATAAACAAATGGCTCCATGGTGAGGTGCTGCCTAAACAATAAAACTAGCTAGCAACCCCACATACGTTTCCCTAATCCAAAAGAAAATGGAGCCAAAATACGTGTAAACTCTACAAGTACATACAAGTAACAAGTAACCTCCCCTATCTGGTTCTGCAGGAAAAAATAGAATAAAAAGGAAAGACAATTATTAATGCATAAAAGGTGTTTTTTTCCATAACAGAAGTTATAAATGCATTTATGTGTTGGTTTGTGTTTTAACTAGTCTACATTTAGATGTTTTGCCTATGGTTTCTGTAAAGATTTGTGCTTGGGTGAATATAAAATATCAAAAGATGAAGTCACCATTTCTTTGTTATTTTTACTTTGACTCACCTGGATTAGAGGACTAACAATTAATTATTTACACATCTTACTCTTATTTACTTGTGACGTCTCTAACCAGAACAAAACCTTATACTGTATATTAAATTGTCCAAACTGCTCATTCACCTACAGCTGTTCTCAGAGAACCAGCTACAGTTGAAGTCTGATTATTACATTTAGGTGCCTGAGTTGGGGGTGTAGAAGTTTTTCTGCAGAACTTCAGAGCATCAGTGGCGACCCTTATCCTCTCAAAATGCTCCCTATGACATATCGGTGTGTTCTTCACATGCTCTCTGAACTCCACTGAGATGAAATAGTACACAAATGGGTCCACACAGCTGTTGAGGCTGGACAGGCACAGGGTGACGATGTAGAAGCCATAACCATTGTTCTGAATATTGGCAGCCATTAGAGAGTAATGCACCATCAGCATGATGTTACTGGGAGTGAAACACACCAGGAACATCACCAGCACAATGATGATGAGGATGATTGCCTTCCTCTTGCTTTTATTGGCATGGGTGCGTGACATGGAGCTCCTAAGAAAACAGAACATCAGCACATACGCCACTGTACACACTATACAGGGAACTACATATCCCACAACACCCATAGTCAGGAAGTAGCTAACAGGGAAAATGACCTGGCTATGGAGAGTGACATCATGGCAGGTGACAATGTTGAGGTAGGTGACACTGACAGTCTGGTCATACAGATAAAGGGGCACAGTGATGAGCCAGACGGTGAACCACACACACACAGACACACACACTGCTGCCCTGTTATTCAGGTTTTGAGAAAGTGGTTGCACAACTGACCAGTATCGCACAACGCTGATACATGCTATAAAGATGGTGGAGCAGTACATATTGCCATAGAAAAAACCCACCAGCACTTTACACAGAGGCTCCCCAAAGATCCAGTCATTGCCGTTGAAGTGGTAGGCAATCTTCAGTGGCAGCCAGATGATGAAGAGCAGATCGGCCAGCGCCAGATTGACCATTAGAACTGTGACTGGGTGCTTCTTCTTAGTCCTGAAGATGAAGACCCAGATGGCCATAGCATTGGTGGGCAGCCCCACAATGAAGATGATGATGTAAACGACGGGGAGGAAGACTGTGGTGAGGCTGCTGTCAAGCACATTTAAGACGGTGAGAGTCACATTTACGGCCCCGGTGCTCTCATTGACTTGCAGCAGATCAAGGACCTTGAGTGAACCCATAAGCCACTGCAACAAAACAAACGTCTGCAGTGGTACCTGGTTTGGAAAGAAAGAAAGTTTGGCATCTTATGTTACACACATGCATTAATAACACTGCCAGTGAGATGACCAGTGAGATGACATGGTTATGTGGCATATGAAATACTGGAGCATGATTTCAGCAAAATTGTCGCATTGTTCCATGAATTAAACAGCAGCCTTTGCTGCCTGATACAAGTAGTGTCAATATTTACTACTTCAAGTCTTGTTAGGCTTGCTGGAGTTGTTTGGCTTGTGTGACTTCTAACTCTAATTTGCAGTCCAAACAGCTCTCCGGCCTTAACTGGTAATATCTTGCTTGCTAGCTAAAATATGGCAGTGCTGCTAGAGCAGTGATGTGACCAGTGATGTCCTCATATTGTGGTTAGAAATGCAATGCCACCTCCCCCAAGTGCTGCTGCTTCTCGTTGCATTACCATCATTGAGTACTTCCTGCTTTCCATTGTACCGCTTCAAAATCTTGATATTATTTCTAGGTGTGGTTTGAGTGTTATTACCAAGATCCAGTTTCCTGGTTTTGTGAGTGCATGTTATGTTTCTTCCTGTGTAAGTAAATGGCTCTAATATTGATTGTGCCTTTTCACGTTTGTATGTTTCATTGCTGTTTTTTCATTTTTTGTTTTTGCAGTTCCAGTGGTAACAAATGGAAATCACCACCAATCAGGGTGTGAAACTTTCAAAACATATTTCTTCATGTTGCTAAACACTGACTACTGGATCCAATCCATGGCTCGGTCTTTGAAATTAAAATGTTATAATGTAGTTGATTTGTTGAACTACATTAACTATAAAATGATTTACATTAACCAATTTATTCCCCGTCCAGTAATCTTATATCCAATCCCTTTCTTAAGGGCAGAATCACGGTAGCTTTCTGGATTGCACTGGGTTTGAGCAGCTCCCCTCCCAACAAATATGTCAGTGTGGGAATGTGTGTCTCCCTTGACCTCAAAGATGTTCCTCACAGAAATAAGTACAAGTAACTATTAAACACATGAGTTGTCAAAACAGCCAGAATAGCTTATAGATGCAATGTGTGGGCAATGCTGATTACTCAAGAATACATATTCTAGTTGCTTTTAAAAGAAAAGGAAAAAGCATCTTACCTTTAGATGACTTGATAATGAACAAAATCCAAGTCCAACATGTTGGTTCAAAATTAAACCCGGTGTCACTGAGTAATAACATTGATTTTAAAAAGCATGGTTCACATATTGATCCATGCTGTCGTGTTCTCATTGTCAGTCTGCTTCAATGGTGCAAGCACAGTCTTGCACAAGTGCACCTGTGAATACCACTCCCAACATCCACACCCGCGTGGGTGAGAGCAGTCATGCCCTTTCGGCTTGTGTCACCTCACCCTTTTCTTTTCTTGGTTGAAGATGAAATAGAGCTGCAAAAGTAATACGATTAATTTATTTTACTTGGAAACAAAAGAATGGCTCAATTGATGTGATTAAATACATGTATATACATATATCAGCACCTCATTAGCATGTAGTTTAGAACATGATAGTTGTGGCTTTAAAAAAGAAGATCTAAAATGTGGTCATATGTGAAAGGGAAGTGGAGAATGAAGGAAATGAAGGTTGTTCCAATGGAACTACTGTATGGGGTTTAGTTTTGATATTTAACTACCCTACCTGCTTGCCTACAACCAAGGATGGAAATACTGTAGGTGCAGAAGAAGGATTTATGTGCATTAAAATGTAATAGAAGACTCCAAAATATAGTTGTTAAGAATCTAAAAGAACTCACCTCTCAAATAGCTCAGTGCAGGTTATAGAATATACCTAACCAACTTTATGAAGTTAAACAATAGCCTGCTTTGACAAACGTTTATCATAAACGTACTTTATAGGGAATTGGTGTTAGTATATATTTACCTTTATCTGATCCTAATTATGATATTATCTGACCTACTCTAGCTATAACCAAGGGGAGACCGTGGTTACACAACCAGATTTATTCAACAACAAACAAAATATGAAACAATAGAACAACTATTCTAACCTAACACAGGACAACCAATGGAAACAGTAATACTGACAGGTTGCTTTATGGTGCAAGGAAGGAGTCGAAGCAGAGGAAGAAGAGAAGAATAGAGGAAGAAGGGACCCTACATCCACAATCCTCTCCCTTTCTGACCACTGTGTCATTAATATTAAGTAGTTTGCACATTAGCTTCTAATGCATTTGCATGCATTTGTTATCAAATGCTATTGGCACAGTAGGCCAGCCCCAGTCTGTAAAGGAGATGCCCACACACGCTAACTCTTCACCTACACTCCTCTCTCTGTCTCAATCACACATCTATTGACACACCTCCTCATTATCATGCTCACCTGTTCCTACTCTACTTAAGCCCACAGGTCCTGCCTTACGATGCTCTGCATTATTCTCATCTAAGAGACTGTTGGAGAAGTATACGCTGTTGGGCAGCCCACCCTCATCTTCCTTGGCATGATGAAGACCGCCCGCGCTTACCACACTCTCTCCACCTTGTTGACTGAGTCCTGCACCCTGATTTGTGCTTCGCTATGAGATTTAAGATGTGTTTTTGCCACCCTCGTCCCCTGCTCCTTCATTTACTCTGCAACAGCTGTATTGTTTAGCCAACATTAAATATACAAGTATTAATTGCATTCATTAATATTTGTTCACACCTGCATTCATACACTATATATATATATATATATATATATATATATATATATATATATATATATATATATATATATACTCCCTTTACATCCCCTTTGGATTCATGTGATGATGTTTATGTCAGTCTTACATAAGGGCAGTACAGACAATCATGGGCAGTACAGATGACCATAAGGGCAGTTCGGACGAGGTGATTCTTTAGTAGAACTGCAGGCTTTCTCCTCATTACTCATGGGGAATTTGGTGCAGTTTTCATCTTCTAGATGAAATAACAATAGTCTGATTGCAGTATGAGAGAACTAAAATATTCACATTGATGCCCTTTAATATCTCTCAGTAGAACATTGACAGAACTGTTGTTTTAATGCTTTACAAAATTTTAATAAACTTCAGATAAAAAAGGTTGCCTCAGCTCTTGTAGATCAGTCTGCCTAGTAACCAGAAAATTCTTATTCAGCATTATAGAAGGCAAACATGTTTATGTGGGGTCTAGGAATGTTCTGTGCTCTGACATGAAGTGGAAGAGCCAGCAGATCAAGTTCAGTTGATTTTTTTAATTACAAGATGTATTATAAGTTCCCTTACCGATGCAGGTTAATTCAATGAAAAATACACCAAATTAAAATATTCGAAAAGATATGAATGATATGTTATCTATCTGTTAGTTAGCTACAGACAGAACAGATTAGAAGTCACCAACAACAAAAATTTGAAGTAATTAATATCAAGCAATAAATCATCCGTTTCAGAGTGCAGATGTCAGTTTAAACTTGACCAGTCCAGGAAATTGCGCCTGTTAGCCTCTGACCATATAAAAAGGGGTTCTCATCCACTCAACACATCAATCAACACAATTACACATGACTGTCATGACCCAAAACACCTGTACCCCTAAAAAAATCTAACCACAGATGACTAACTGTATAACAAAACAAAGAAAAACCAAGTACAAATCACAATTACTGTCAACATTATCACATTAAACAATATTATTTATAATTTGATGACATTACCAGTTATCATATATTGTTTGTTATACACTTTAAACAGAGCTAATATATTAAATTAAATCGCCATATGCAAAACAGCAGCCAGCAGTAAATCACATTTTTCACCAGATTTTGAGGCAGGGAAACATTAATGAAATAAAACAGTGCTGAAACGATCGCCATGCTGCTCGGCTCCATAGCCTCCCTCTCGCCAGTGTGACACGTGACTTCAATCGACAAAGCACAAACAAAACACTAACTGGAGGGGGATTTGGAACGAGGCACTGAGGTGGAGAGCTGTTCTGTCAGAAAATCCCGAGGAAGGAAACTTTATTAACCGCTTGATTGAAAACAACAGGTTACTGACGAAGAACCTAGCTCCCACTCAAGCACGCGACACCCCCGGTTCATGCCTGCGCCTCTCTCCATAAGAGTGTCTTAAAGTGCCAGAACAACTCCGTTTGGGAATTAGCTCAGGCTGCCAGTAGTGCTCCCTAAATATGTAGTGTACTGACGTACATAATCCAAAAAAACAGAATCCTGGCAAAGCATGGAGAAACAGAATTTTTTAAAGTAGCACTGAAATGGAGGAAAATATAACTGCTTCCCCTTTTCTCTATGCAACTTTGTGTATATCACTAAAATTATTAATAATTTAAATGATATAGTGGCAAGATGGCCCTCATAGTCATGCAAATGTACAACATCTCTAAATATTAAAGTTTTGCTTCATTTGCATGTGGCAGTTGGAAAGTAAGGTGCCCTTAGCAAGTGCTGCTTTCAGTGTCAGGTGTGTGGTACTTGGTCCTCTCAGATAACGTCAAATCTGTCACCCTCTTCCTCTCAGCTGTACGCTCACTGCGACACATCAGTGTGTTCTTCACCTGTTTTCGGAAGTCTTTTGAGATTAAATAGTACACAAATGGGTCCATACAGCTGTTGAGGTTGGATAGGCACAGTGTGATAATGTAGAAGCCATAACCAACATCATCCTGAAACCCTCTAGCAAGAAAGGACCAATGCACCATTAACACAATGTGACTGGGAGTAAAACATACCAGGAACATCACCAGCACAGTAGTCATGAGAATGATGGCCTTCCTTTTGTTTTGGCCTCGTGTTCCTTCTGGTCCTTCTGAGGACATGCTGGAACTCCTGAAATAGAGGAAAATCCTCACATAGGCCACTGTACACACCACACATGGTACTACATATCCCACAATGCCCATAGTCAAGAAATAGGCAAAAGGGATATGTGATTGCTTGGAGTGAGGGACATCATGGCAAGTGACTATTACTGCTTCATTAAGCACAACATGAACAGTCTGGTCATACAGATAGAGGGGCACAGTGATGAGCCAGACGGTGAACCACACACACACAGACACACACACTGCTGCCCGGTTATTCCTCTTCTCCTGGGCAAATGGGTGCACTATTGCCCAATAGCGCTGCACACTGATACATGCTATAAAAATGGTGGAGCAGTACATATTGCCATAGAAAAATGCAACCAGCACTTTACACAGAGGCTCCCCAAAGATCCAGTCATTGCCGTTGAAGTGGTAGGCAATCTTCAGTGGTAGCCAGATGATGAAGAGCAGATCAGCCAGCGCCAGGTTCGCTAATAGGATGGACGCTGAGTGGTGCTTCTTTGTTCTGAAGATGAAGACCCAGATGGCCATAGTGTTGGTGGGCAACCCCACAACGAAGATGATGATGTAAACGACAGGGAGGAAGACTGTGGTGAGACTGCTGTCCAGCACATTCATGGCAGTAGTGGACAACAGTAAACCCTGTGAGGTCTTTCCCACTTCAGAAAAACCAGCTGTCTCCCACTCTGTGCTATTTTCTGTATTGAGTAAAAGAAGATTATGGATCAATATTATTAAGCAGTAGGCACTAGATTTCAATGCAGTACATTCTGCTCAACATTTAAAGCAGTGCTTTCTTTCAGTAGGCGACTGGGCAGTTTCCATAGCCTCGGACATACCTGTTATCTCGTACTGCTATGGCATACTGAATAGGAGGGAAGTACGCCATTTCGGATTCAGCCTGTGTCAGTGTGATTGTTATGTTTACTGAGAGTAATTCAGAAGGCGGCAATCATAGAAGGACAGCAGCGTGGTGTCACGTCTAGCTCCGCCCCTCCTCTACCAGCAGTCGTCCGCGTGTAGTTTTCCCTGCCCTAGTCCCGCCTTGTTTTCTGGTTTCCATGGTTGCCCTTGTTTGCCACGCCCCTGTACCTTATGTCCCTGTCATTATCGGTCCCACCTGTGTCTTGTTTGAGTCGGTGTATTTTATCCCCTCAGCTTCTAACCTCCGTGTCGGTCATTGTCTGCGGTTTGTTGTAAATTGTTCCCAGTCTTGCCATGGTATGCGCATATCATCTGCCTCTGACTTCCAAGTTCAGGTTTTTTGGTTGATCGCATCTGAGTTTAATGTTTTATGTTTATTCTTTGTTTTCGTCTTCCCTGCCTCCCAGTTGTAGCGCTTGTATTGAGTTATTTTGATTCCTTGTGTCTGTATGATTATGTAAGTTAGTGATTGTCCCCTGTCGTGTCTTGCATATTTGCCGTGTCTACGTTTGTTAACCATTTAGTCGTGTCTATTTCCGCCCTGCCTGGTTTTCTTCCCATATTTAGTTCATTGTCTTGTCTTGTTAATAAACCGTTTTAAATCCTGCGTTTGCATCACGCCTGCGCAGTCCGAACGTTAAAGAATGACCGCCCCAATTAACATGTCGCAGCAGGAATTAACTGGTAACCTGCTCGTACGACGAGGCAACGAGTATTTCCAGGAGAGATTAAATAATCTTCAATCGCTCCTAGTTCGGGACTCAGTGGGGAACCCTGTAACGCTGCCTTAGCCCGCTAGCCCGCTGGAAGAATACAACGGTGAGATTCAGTCAGCAGATAATTTTGTACTGCAGTGCAACTCGTATTTTCTAACTGCTTACATGCCCCGCACTGCCTGAGAATGTTCTAGTTTTGTTTGAGATCTCTACTTAAAGGTAAAGCACTAGACTGGGCCGATATAGTGTTGACTATATATAGATGCAAGATGCAAGATGCAAGATGCAATTTTTTTTGTGTGCTTTATGCAGCTCTAACCCCATTACGTACACCAGAGAACGACTACTTAGCATCAGACAGTCCACTACAAACAGTTTTCGCCGGTTTTTTAGACTGCAGGAAGTTTTTGGAGCTATGTGTTGCTGGAGTGGGGATTCTGTGGAGAGCGCGCAGGAGGCATAAGCGGGGCTGCCGGCACGGACGAAGCTTCGGAAGCGGGGATTCAGAACCGCTCTCCCGTCGATCCATCTTGCGAATCTCCGCTCTCTACCCAACAAAATGGACGAACTGCTTCTCCTCAACGGCACCAACAAGAGTTTTGCACGATCGGCTGCCCTATGCTTCACTGAGACCTGGCTCAGCGAGTCCATCCCGGACAGCGCGTTACATCTGCCCGGCTTTAATCTACTCCGAGCCGATCGCGTTGCACGGAGCTATCGGGGAAAGCGAAGGCGGCGGAATCTGCTTTTATATCAACGAAGGTTGGTGTTCGGATGTCACGTTGCTGAAAAATCACTGCAGCCCTAACTTGGAAACTCTGTTCATTAATTGCAAACCGTTTTATTCACCGCGGGAGTTTTCTTCATTCATTCTGGTCGGTGTTTACATTTCTCCTCAAGCCAGCGTGAACGAGGCACTCCGCAACCTGGCAGAACAAATAACTAGTCTGGAACAAAAATACCCGGACTCACTCTTCATTATTCTCGGTGACTTTAACAGAGCCAAACTTAACCAGGAACTCCCAAAGTACAAACAACACGTAAAATGTCCCACCAGGGATAATAATACACTGGACCACTGCTACACTGTATTGAATAATGCCTATCGCTCTGTCCCCTACGCAGCTTTGGGTCACTCTGATCACTGTCTCATTAATCTCATCCCAACCTACAGGCAGAAACTAAAATCTGCAAAGCCTGTAGTGAAGACAGTGAAAAAAGTGGACCAGAGAAGCAAAGCAACATCTACAGGACTGTTTTGACTGCACTGACTGGAGTGTTTTTGAAGCCGCCACTGACAACCTGGACGAAATGACGGACACTGTTACATCTTACATCAGTTTTTGTGAAGAACTATGTGTGCCAACCAAAACCTTCTGCACATTCGGCAACAGCAAGCCATGGTTCACACCAAAACTGGGTCAGCTTCGTCGGGCTAAGGCTGAGGCCTATAGGAGTGGGGACAGAAAACTGTACAAAGAGGTCAGAAACACGCTGACAAAGGAGATCAGAATGGCTAAAAATGCTACTCTGAAAAGCTGGAAAAACAGCTATCAGCCAACGACCCTGGCTCAGTGTGGAAAGGCCTTCAACACATCACCAACTACAGAAGACAATCCCCACCAGTTGAGGAAAACAAAAACCTGGCTGACGACCTCAACACCTTCTATTGTAGGTTTGAGAGGGACTCATTGACACCTCCCAGAACCCTACAGCACCAACTACAACCAGCATCACACCTCCACCTACCCCCCACCTCATTCTCCCCCTTCCACCCAGACGGCACTTAAGGTCTGTGAAGCTGATGTGAGCCGACTCTTCCAAAGACAAAAGACCAGGAAAGCACCAGGTCCAGACGGGGTCTCACCTTCCTGCCTCAAAGCCTGTGCTGACCAGTTGGCTCCAGTCTTCACACAAATATTCAACAGATCACTGGAGCTGTGTGAAGTTCCACCCTGCCTCAAACGCTCCACCATCATACCTGTCCCCAAGAAATCCCCCATAACAGGACTGAACGACTACAGGCCTGTTGCTCTAACGTCTGTGGTCATGAAGTCCTTTGAACGACTGGTGCTGGCCCACCTGAAGGACGTCACAGGACCCCTGCTAGACCCCCTACAGTTTGCCTATCGGGCAAACAGGTCAGTGGATGATGCAGTCAACATGGGTCTGCATTACATCCTACAACATCTTGACTGCCCTGGGTCATACGCAAGAATCCTGTTTCTTGACTTCTGCTCGGCGTTCAACACCATTGTCCCAGACATTCTGTCCTCCAAACTCTCCCAGCTCACTGTTTCATCTGCCATGTGTCAGTGGATCACCAGCTTCCTGACGGGTAGGAAACAGCAAGTGAAGTTGGGGAATGTCATGTCCTGCACACGGACTGTCAACATTGGTGCCCCTCAAGGATGTGTTCTCTCCCCACTGCTTTTCTCTCTCTACACTAATGACTGCACCTCTAATGACCCGTCTGTTAAACTTCTGAAGTTTGCAGATGACACCACTGTCATCGGACTCATCCGGGATGACGACGAGAGTCTGTATATCGGCAGGAGGTTGAACGGCTGGTTCTCTGGTGCAGTCAGAACAACCTGGAGCTGAACACACTCAAGACTGTAGAGATGAGAGTGGACTTTAGAAGGCACCCCTCAACACTGCTGCCCCTCACTATCCTAAACAACCCAGTGTCAGCTGTAGAGAACTTCAGGTTTCTGGGTACCACCATCTCCCAGGACCTGAAGTGGGAACCCAACATCTCCTCCATACTCAAAAGGCTCAGCAGAGGATGTACTTTCTGCGCCAGCTGAGGAAGTTGGGTCTGCCTCAGGAGCTGCTGAGCCAGTTCTACACCGCAGTCATAGAATCCACCCTGTGTACATCCATCACAGTGTGGTTTGGAGCAGCCACAAAGCAGGACAGGATTAGACTGCAGCGAACAGTGAGGACGGCTGAGAAGATCATTGGTGCTTCCCTGCCCTCCATTCAGGACTTGTACTGCTCAAGATCCAGAAGACGGGCGGAGAAAATCATTACGGACTCCTCGCACCCTGGTCACAACCTCTTTCAGCTTCTCCCATCTGGAAGACGCTACAGAGCCCTGTCCACTAAGACTGTCAGACACAGGAACAGTTTTTACCCTCAGGCCATCACATTCATCAACAGCTGATCACCATCATCAGCTATGGGCCATATTGATTTATTTATTTACAATTAATATATAACTACCATTATTCACCTGCATTACCATTATTCACTCCACATGTTTACAATTGTTGTGACACACTTACACATATTTAATCTGGTTATTGTTGTATACTGCTATTCTGTGAATAACACTAAAGCACACTGTATAGTAATGTCATTGTATAGTCTGTATACCGTGTATACTGCTGTTATCTGTTTACTGTCTGTAAATTACACGTTAGTATTTGTATATTGTCTAGGGAGACACAAACAGCCGGAAACAAATTCCTTGTGTGTGTAAACATACTTGGCCAATAAACATGATTCTGATTCTGATTCTGATTCTGATTCTGACTACCCGGATGACTGGACCGTAGACGGATTGGGTAATCAACTGCGAATCAGGTTTGCTGGCTATTTCCTGGACCACCAAACCCTCAGGGCCCAGCAAGCCTAAGGGCTCCTCCATGGCTGCAATGCTCCCCGAATGTTACACAGGGCTTATGCTAAGCATCTATAATCAATTGTTTATTTTAACAATAACCCTCCCCAGCCAGCCTTAGCATGGTCTCCTTTACACACCCTCAAAATATATTTTTCAGCTAAATGTGATATATTTTGTTTATCCAAATGGATAGTTTAGTGATAAGTGTTCAGGTAAATATTAGAGGAGGCTTTGGATGTTTATGTATTTTGTTGTGGTAGATGTTAAGAAAATTCAAACACAATAGCAGAAGTATCACAGAAAAATGCAAGCAGTTGGTTGAATTAAACAGGCATCCTAAATTGGATTATGCGAGGAGGCTTTTAATGGTTTAGTTGTTCAATGAAGATGCATCAACCGAATTTGGGATGTGAATATTCCTAAAACTGTGCCAAGAGGATTAAATTACTGATGTAACTCCACATCCTGATCCTGCTACAGCCTCACTGACAGGAGTAGAGAAGGATTGAGATAGAAAAGATTAAACATATGCCCTCACAGTTGCATTTCGATCAACTCTAGACAGACAGCTAACACAAAGGATCAAAAGAAGCGTCTTTACACAACACACTGTACAATCAGTACATGGAACAGATTGTTGAGCTAACATCACTAAGTATGAACTACTGTACTCTCAACAACATGCATAGTTCACTCGTAACACTGATGCACATAAAAACTGCACCCATATACTAGCTAGCGTTACAGTGCGTCGAGTTCACGACTAGCCGTCTATTACATCATGGAATACAAACATATAACAGAATTGCCATTTTAGTACTCTATAGAACTGTAAGACTTAAAAGTTAATGTACTTACAGACATATATTGAGGGATGTCATGAGGGCAGTCATGGTCTGGTGTATAGGGAAGTGGTCTTATGACTGGAGGGTTGTGGGTTTGATTCCCAGGCCAGAGGCCATGACTGAGGTGCCCTTGAGCAAGGCACCCAACCCCAATTGCTCTCTGGGCGCTGGGCTAGGGCTGCCCACCTCTCTGGGCACGTGTGCACCATAGACCCCTAGTAATGTGTGTGTGTGTTCTGACTGAAGAACAATCCGCACACTCTGCAGCTTGCCTATAGAAAATGGTGAACTTGCTATGTATACATATATATATATATATTTGAGCCAAATATCTACAGTACTTGAAATGTCCACCTAGAGGAGCTGGTCAATCTAACCAGAGAACACAATGAGTAGGATGGTGTGATTGTCACTTAGCAAGGCTAAATGGTGCTCTGGTACTATGCTCTTTGGTCCAGGGGTCAGAGCTCCCATCTATCTCCTTTCAGACATGGATTCCAGTTCTGTGCAGGGTGGCTGCCTTCAGCCTTCATCACAGTCCACCTGCTTAAGTTTGAAAATGGAGTAGCCTGTAGGAGCTTTTTCTCCAGACCTGAATCCCATAGAAAACCTATGGCCGCCGTGTAGAGCCATGTAACTCTGTACCCCAGAACCTCAGTGACCTGAGGGCCCTATAAGAATCGTGGGATGCCATGACTCAGCAGACAATAAGTCGACTTGTGAACAGCTTGAGACTTCAATGTCAAGCTGTAATTGATGCTCGAGGACACATAAAAGTTATGGAGACATTTTTTTGTTATGGTTTACTCAACCCCTGTTGTTGGCTTTTGTTTCAATATTGTTTGAGATGAGGAAACCACCATATCATAACAATTTTAACCAGTTGTTCTGAAACCAATAACTCTGGGTATGTCCGGTAGAGTTAGTTTAACTCACAGTTCAAGGTTTAATCAAAGGATTAAACCCGATGTCTGGAATACCCTCCAGATCTGTTGTATCTTCTGCCTCTGTTCCAGCAAATCCTATTTTTGACATCCCAAGACCGTCACCTTCTGTGACATGCCAGAAAGTTAGGGAAGTGAGACACGAGCAAATGAGGCAAACAAGTTTGATCACTCCAAATGGTATGTAACTGATTCAGTAACTAACAAGGAGTGAACAGGAGAATAAACAGAAGCAATAATGGGCAGTTTGTTGGATCAGTGGTAATACATATTCTCCCCATTTAAGTCCTTACTGGATCAATACGATTATCTGCATTTTGTATATTAGTTTTTTTTGTGTTCAACCACTGATGTATGAGAGGCAGTATGAAAAGATAGCAACAGTTTCCTCAGGGGGGGAGAGAAATCACTGGTGAGTGGTCTTATTAAAGCTGTTTCAATGTATAGAGGACTTCTGAGTTATCAGGCTGTGTTGTTTGAAGCACTAGGCAGTTATTTGGAAAGTAAAAACCAGAACTGAACAACCCATACAGACACAGCTGCTGTTGTACATGTCCATGTAGTTACTGCGGTTTTTTCTCTAAGATCATAGATTTAGTGTATTTTAAGTTATCTCAGTCAGGTTTAAAATAACTGCTATATATAAGAAATTAAAACTATACAATTAGTGTTAAAATTAAACGGTAGCCATTTAGCCATTTATGTACAAACAACGCATACTGGCTTGCCCGGGTTCTTACAAATGCACTTTTATTAATTCACTACAAGTAATCTAGCTTAACCCAAAAGGTTAAGCATGTTTAAAGTTCATTGAAAGTATCAAAGAATATGAATGTATTTTTAAAAAGGCTACAGATGTGTACATGCAAATTATAGTTATCATTTCTAAGAGTTTTTTATATGTAGATATAGCATAAGACGGGTATAAGATACTAGTTCAATTAACCATTCTAAACGTGACATCGTTGATTTATCACAACTGTTGTTCATTATAAAACCATGCTGGAAACTTACTAGGTTCACTATACCATTGATAATCATCATTCTCTTCAGGATCATCTGCATCTATTTAGACAGAAATATAACAGGGGTTCAGAGGTTGTTTTTGCTTTAATAAGACAAGAATCATTATTTGTGTTAAAAATGGCATTTTACCATTTCTATGCCTTTCTATCATGAATATATATTTCCATAGCAAAGCTAAAGCTTACCATTTAATGCCTTCATGGTCATGAGTAAATCCATCTTTATCCAAATCCAGATTTTTTTATGTAGGCTGTATTGATCAACTGGAGTGACTGTTTTTTTTTCCTGATTCTGGCTGCGTGAGTTTGCCCGTCGTTTTATCTTCACTCTGGTTTCAAGGAGATCTGAGTGTGTTGACATCCAACCCGGTGAAGATAGCCGAGATTTGTACTATAGGACAAAGTGATGGGAGGGGCCTAACTGTGACAAAAAAAGAAGGAAGTGATCATGGCAGTCTCAGGGAAAAGGAAGGATTTAAGCCATTTAATCCTGAATTTTTCCCAGACATGAAAATATTCAAATCTTTTGTATTTAGTAAGCCTCACAAATGATCAATCATAATTTTTTTTAAGTTTCATGGATAAGTAGGAGCAAAAGTACATTTTATGGCTGGTCACAATTGTGACCGGTGGGATAATGTTTTGTATATTGAATTATTGCATTTCTTCTATGTAGTTATAAAAATTCTTATATATCTTATTCCAGTTATTAACATATTTAAAACTGTCACTGTCGGTACTCATTGGGGAGGAGTGGATGTGGTGAGTGGGTAGGTCATCATCACTGATAAAGTTCTTCCTGTCATGATGTTTTTTTTTTATGTGTATATATATATATATATATATATATATATATATATATATATATATATATATATATATATATATACACTGTGTTATCCTATTGGTCGCTATTGTTGCCATTGTTTACTCAAAAAAAATGGAATAATTGCAAATGCATATATCAATAGTAAACACCTGAAAGATGATGTGTACTAAAAATGGTTGTCTTATTTTTATGTTAACACAATTTTCTAAACATTTGATTGGGATCTTTGATGTAGCCATCCTCTGCTCCTGGTGCAGTCAGGAAGTAAACATCTCTGGTCTTTTGAAAATGTACACAATATCTTGGACACTGCACATAATGTATTGAGACCCTTTATTATTTCAATATTTGCTGGAAATTCATGAATATATCATTAGGCAAATGTTTACAGCCTTATAACTAAAATAAAATTTAACGGTCACTATTGTGACCAATGGGATAAAATGGGTTAATGAATAAAGTGCACCAACACAAAACCTGTGAACTAATCCAAATTAAGGATACAATAACCAGCAGTCATCTCACATGGATAGTGTCATACCATAACCTAGACTGCTGCATTTTGTTACTCAGATTTGAGCTGATTGGAAAACCCTAAACCATATAAGTAGTGACCCTCAATACCTCAATTAATACACTGCAAATATCAATCTGAAGAATTAGTGGTTTATACTTGAAATATGGGGACAGAAACTGATAAGATGAATAAACTTCATATTCGGTCATGTATGGTCGCTTCAAAAGATAAATAAAAATGTAAAATAACAAAAATGAAACAAAATGGAATACGCGTAGTCATAGCAACGCTACACACACACCCCCTCATCACAAACCACTCCCCTTATCACAATCCCCTCAGTACTAGCACCTGTGTCACATTTACTTTCTCCTTTCTTAAGCCCGCAGGTTCTGCCATCCAGTGCTGCACATTACTCAGCCTTCGCCTACGTGTTTGCACTGGAGTGCTTTAAGAAACACTAAAGTCGTGCTACGTCTGTGGTGCTAGTCCGCATTCCTTCAGTATCGTCTTTTCTTTTTGCCTTTTGCCTTTTGGCCTGAGTCCTTTTGTTCTCTCTGTTTTCTATGGATAATAAATCCGTTCGCCCACAACCCCTGACTCCTGCTGTCCCTGATATGACGTCACAGAATGTGCAGCCTCAGGCAGCCGGGAGCGGTGAGCGAAACGCCTGGGAGACTCTCAACCTCCAGGGCATAATGTTGGGCAACCAACAGAGAGAAATCGAGGAGGTAAAGACCCTACTGCAAACCGTGACGGCGTGCCTACAGAACATGACCGCACAGGCGAATACTCAATCTACTAACCGGGAGAGTCTACGGCTGCCCATTGCCCCCCCAAACCGTACGAAGGGGATCCGGAGGCGTGTGAGGGCTTCATGGTGCAGTGTGAACTCTATTTTACCTACCAGCAGCACCTGAGCCCACACGAAAAGGTTTCTTACGTTATTTCGCGCCTGGCAGGTAAGGCCTTAACTTGGGCGGCTGCCCTGGTAACTAATGACTCTCCCCTTATAAAGGATTATGCTGCTTTCTCCGCTGAACTCCGGGAGGTTTTCCACCACCCGCGCCGTGGGAGAGCCAGTGGGCAGAGTTTGCTGTCCTTACGGCAGGGAACTCGCCAAGCAGTCGACTATGCTCTAGAATTCAGAACACTGGCGGCCGGTACGAACTGGAATGACGCGGCATTGGTGGACGTCTTCCTGGCGGGTCTGAGACCAGAACTGAGGGCAGAGCTGGCGTGCAGGCAAGACTCACAGGATTTCAATTGTGTAGTGAGATTGGCCGTAACCTACGACCGATTAATACACGAACGGGAAGCTACGCCCGGAGCGAACCTGTGAGGTTGCCATCCCCCACTGCAACGGAGGCTATGCCTACGATAGAACCTATGCAGTTGGGTGAATCGGGAGGTCCTAAGACGACCCCCCGAAAGCAAGGAGGAGGACCCAGGGTGAGTAGCTCCATGGTGGGGGGTTTACTGAATTTCCCCGTGACAATCACTCATAGGAACAATGTTGTGGACGTTTCCGCCCTAGTGGACTCGGGGGAGCGGCGGGGAACATCATAGACCCGGATCTGGCTCGCCGTCTCAAAGCTCCCCTGATCCGGCTGAAAAGACCCAGAAGAGTGTGCGCGCTGGATGGTAGACCTGTGGGTGGCGGATGGATACGTTACCGCACTCCCCCCTTTGGTTGTCAACATTCAGGGCTTCACTACACATATTTCCTTTTTTGTTCTCTCCAAATTAACCCACACAATCACATTAGGGCTCCCCTGGTTACAGACGCACAATCCCTCTATAGACTGGGCTCACGGCAGTATAGAGAGATTATTCCCAGGTAAGCATAATGTCGAGAGTGAAGACGCGATGGCTCTCCTGTCCACATCAGTCGAGAGTCCGCTTGCCAAGAGCCACCTGACATCCCCTCCTCAGTACCGCGACCTAGCAGAAGTATTCAGCCCCGGAAAAGCAGCTCAGCTTCCCCCTCATCGTCCCTGGGACTGTGCGATTAAGCTGAAGACCGGCAGTGTACCACCGAAGGGGCGTATCTACCCGCTGTCCCAGGCCGAGGAGTCCGCTATGCAGCGTTATGTCAGTGAGGCGTTAGCTCAGGGTTATATTGTTCCCTCCACCTCGCCAGCCTCAGCGGCGTCTTCTTCGTCAAGAAGAAGGGACGGGGGCTTGAGGCCATGCGTTGATTATCGAGGGCTCAATTCCCGCTTGGTGGGGTACTCGTACCCACTGCCCTCGTGCCATCGGCATTGGAGCAGCTACGGGGGAGCGAGCTACTTCACCAAACTGGATCTTCGCAGCGCCTACAATCTCATCCGCATACGTGCCGGGGATGAGTGGAAAACGGCATTTAGTACCTCAAAGGGGCACTACGAGTACCGGGTCCTACCTTACGGTTTGGCTTCGGCTCCGTCCGTTTTCCAGGCGTTCATCAATGAGGTCCTGCGTGAATATCTGGATAGATGCGTCGTCGCGTACATCGATGACATCCTCATCTATTCAAAATCGCTCGACCAACATGTGCAGGATGTACGGGCCGTGTTGAACACTCTCTTGCGCAATCGTCTGTATTGCAAGCTTGAGAAGTGTGAGTTCCATCTCCGGGAAGTGAATTTCCTTGGCTATACCATCAGGCCAGGCTCCGTACATATGCAAACAGGTAAGGTGGAGGCTGTGTTGCGATGGACTCGACCTCACACACGACGCGAGCTGCAGAGATTTCTGGGCTTCGCTAATTTCTACAGGCGGTTCATCCGAGCATTTAGCCTGATAGCGAGGCCCCTGACAGACATGCTGCGCGGCGGAGCGACTCGGCTCTCGTGGACAGCGGAGGCCGACGAGGCTTTCAAGAAACTGCAGCAAGCGTTCGCTGAGGCGCCCGTGCTTCACCAGCCTGACCCAAGTAGACCATTCGTGGTTGAAGTGGGACGCGTCTGATGTGGGAGTAGGCGCTGTTCTCTCGCAGCGATTTAAACGCAGCGGCAGTCCGCTTCAACCCATAGCATTCTTCTCCCGTAAACTCAGTGCAGCGGAGTGCAACGACGGAGTTGGAGACCGGGAGTTGCTGGCTATTAAATTAGCCTTGGAAGAGTGGAGGCACTGGCTGGAGGGTGCACGGCATCCCTTCGTGGTCCTAACCGACCATAAAAACCTGGAGTACCTAAAGAACACAAAGAGAATGAAGCGCGGCAGGCGCGGTGGTCTTTGTTTTCTCTCGCTTTGTATTTCAGGTGACCTACCGGCCAGGTGAGAAGAATACACGAGCGGACGCGCTGTCCAGGGCTTTTCCAGGCAGTCAGGAGTCCACGAGCGAGGAGCCGGTGCTACCGGGGAGTTCTTTGTAGGAACCATAGAATGGCAGGTGGACCGAGCCATCGAGGCGGCTAATCCGCACCCGCGGTGCCCGCCGCATCGCAAGTATGTACCGCTGGCCCAGCGCACGGCATTAATCAGCTGGGCCCACTCATCGATGGGCACGGGACATCCGGGCACCACAAAAACGGCCCAACTACTAGGGGCTCGTTACTGGTGGCCAGGACTTCACCGCGATGTGCTGAAGCACGTAGGCTCCTGCCATGAGTGTGCCAGGAGCAAGGTGCCGAGGACGCCTCCAGCGGGTAAGTTATGCCCATTGCCCGTACCGGAGCACCCATGGACACACATCGCTACGGACTTCGTAACGGATCTCCCTGAATCTGAGGGAAACTCGGCCATTATGGTCGTCATTGACAGATTCTCTAAGATGGTTCGTTTCATCCCCTTACCGGGACTGCCTACAGCTTGGGAGACTGCGGACCTCCTATTCCGGCACGTCTTCAGGCAATTCGGGCTGCCTGAGGACATAGTGTCGGATAGGGGTCCGCAGTTCACTTCAAGCGTGTCTGGAGGGAATTCCTCAGCAAGCTCAACATCACGGTAAGCCTTACCTCTGGCTATCATCCGCAGGCGAATGGACAGGTGGAGCGGACGAATCAGGAGCTGGGGAGATTCTTGCGCGCGTACTGTAGCGCACATGCAGACACTTGGTGCTCGCTACTCCCGTGGGCGGAGTATGCGCAGAACTTCGCTAGTGCAATCAAGCACCGGCAAAACGCCGTTTGAGTGCGTGTTCGGGAGGCAACCACCACTGGCGGGATCGGATCAACCGGTGGTAGAACAATGGTGTAAGCGCAGCGAGAGAGTCTGGGCAGAGACGCACCAACGGCTTAAAGCCGCCGTGAGGAGGTTCAAGGCGAAAGCAGACCGCAGGAGATCAGAGGCACCGGACTATGCTGTGGGCCAAAAGGTGTGGGTCTCCACGGCGACGGGAGACTTCGGTCGGCGAAGCAAGCTGGACGATAGGTACGTGGGCCCATACGTAATCACTCGGCGCATAAATGCAGTGACGTACCGGGTGAGTCTTCCGGCAGATAGACGTGTTTCCAGGTCGTTTCACACTTCCGCCTTGAAGCCGTACCGTGAGGGACCGCTGGAACAGCAGGGACAGGCTACGCCGCCGTCCCGATACATTTAGATGATGGACCGGCCTACCAGGTGCGTAAGCTGCTGGACTCTAGGCGCAGAGGACAGCGACTGCAGTACTTGGTGGACTGGGGGGGTACGGACCCGAGGGAGCGGTCGTGGGTGCCGGCTTCTCAAATCTTGGACCCCTCCTTAATCGCCTCCTTCCACCGGGGGCGTCGAGCGACCGGCTCCTTGAGCCAGGGCGTCCCAGGAAGGAACGGCTGGAGAAGTCCCTGGGGGGGGCTCTGTCACGGTGGCTGGTAGGAGAAGCCACCAGAGGGGCGCGTGTGGACGCGTAGTCATAGCAACGCTACACACACACCCCCTCATCACAAACCACTCCCCTTATCACAATCCCCTCAGTACTAGCACCTGTGTCACATTTACTTTCTCCTTTCTTAAGCCCGCAGGTTCTGCCATCCAGTGCTGCACATTACTCAGCCTTCGCCTACGTGTTTGCACTGGAGTGCTTTAAGAACACTAAAGTCGTGCTACGTCTGTGGTGCTAGTCCGCATTCCTTCAGTATCGTCTTTTCTTTTGCCTTTTGCCTTTTGGCCTGAGTCCTTTTGTTCTCTCTGTTTTCTATGGATAATAAATCCGTTCGCCCACAACCCCTGACTCCTGCTGTCCCTGATATGACGTCACAGCCCAATGCAGTGCATGTTCTGATTTAAAACATAAACATGTTTCTTATATGAACTATTTTCTCCTCCCAGAAGAACTTTGCTTACACAGCTGATGAAGGACCTATGCTCAAAATGTCTTGCTTCGCTGGAAACCTTGTGAAGTGAAGTACACAAGGTTTCCCGAGAACCAAGACATTTTGAACAGAGGTCCTTAACTGAAGTAAAAGGTAAAAGTAAAAACTTGCTTCTCTGTAAATCTCTGAAAGAAGGCGATGATGGAAAATGGAAATGGCCGACCTCACCGAGGCCTCCGAGGAGGAGGAAGCCACCAACTCTCCTCCCCATGAGTCGGAGGTGGAGTGCAGTGCAGTTAGTGTTGCGTGTACCTGTGTAATATAACCATCCCCTTTTCTGTGTGTTAATATAACCATTCCTGTTCCTGTGTTTCTCCCCTCTTTGTTCCCCTCTGTTTTAGGCTGTTCCATTGGTGGACCTCTCTCCGGGGGAGGGGCTTCCTCAGACGGTCCTGGTTTCAGCAGTTCCTTTCTCTGGTCACTGTCTTTCCTCCCGAGTCTGGAGCCGTTCTGCTGGTGCTGGACCATATATGATCCAATTAACCATGCCCTTCCATTGCATCTTAATATTTATAATATTTTTGCCTGATTAGGGTTGGAACTAAACTCAGCAGGCCAGTAGATCTCTAGAATTGGACTTGGGCACCCCAATTCTTATTATTATCGGGTTAATGTTATCTTTATTATCTTATCTTTACATTATCTTTTCCAAATCATTTCCTGTTAAGATACATTTGAGATCCAACACTTTATATCTTCACAGAGAAAATAGTCATGTCACTAAAGTAGAAAAGTCATATTTATTAAAAAATAAACTTCAAAATAATTAATATCTACATGAATATATACCCATATGTAGTCATTATACGAGCTCTGAGAGACTGCTCTGAATACTTTGCTCATAATAAAATGTTCATTAGTGCAGTGTAATAAGTGTGGAGCTGTAAGTGAAATATGTAATCAAAAGAAGACATCGTCCTGATGAAGAGCAGCAACACTCAATGCTTTCATACTAGGCGAAGGCTTGAATATCTCCTCCTTTACTGTATGCTATACATCAAAGTACTATGTACTGTATACTATATACTTCATACTCACTAATTAGTGTTGTTATGCAGTTATGACACACCATGCATCTTCAAACAGAAAATAACACACAACTAGAAACCAGAATGAGAACTAAAACTAGAGAATTAGTGTGCATTCTGGTTTTAAGAACCAAATGTTAAAATCTCATTATAAACCAGAAAGCTGTAGTTAAAATATGTACCACCACTAAATCCCCTCACCACCACCACCCCTCAACTAACAAAATATAATCATATTCACTTATTATCTATAATGATGTGACTATGGGAGAATGTGTATATTGCTATCTTTGCATTGTGATTACTGCCAACTCACATGGTTAGCTACTGTACTTGGATTGGTCAAACGATCTCCACACGATTCAGACAATGAGAGAAAATATCTTTCTAGGTCAGACCACTAGTTGGTCTGACAGTTTCTCGTTGCACTGTTGTTTTTGTGAATGTCATGGATGTGAGCTGTCGCATAATATTCTATGAATCACTGACGGAAGCTAATTTTTACTGGCCAGTACATCTTTGTGGCATAAATATGCCTACATAAAAGTGCTCGATATGATTAGTTCTTACAACCTGAATAAATAACAGACAAGACAACATTTTGTATGAACTTTTGAGACTTTTGAGGCTGAATTTAAATGTATGAAACAGCCCTTGACAGATGTGTACCTATACATTATCCATATCTGAGCTTCTCTCCTTTTCTACAGTTTTTTTTAAGTTGACGTGATGCTGCTCCTCTTGCACGTTGGCAACAGTGGTATTTTCTATAAACAAGGGTGCTCCAAGCCCTTTCTACAAGTCCATATAAGAAGGCTTGGTGATTACAAGATTTTCAAGACTGTGTAATCACACTGCAGCATGTGCAGAAAGTTTTGCTTAACCTCAGATGGAGAGCCAGTGGAGCAATCTGAATGATTCAATGTCTAAATATATATTGAATTATTTGGTCAATATTCAACCTTCTAACTTTTTCTGGCTTGAAGAAAGCTGATGTATGTACGTGTTAACATTACATATATAAACAATTTAAAGTATACTAAATGAAGAATGGTTTACACTCAATAGGTACTACTCTGAGTGGGGGCAGAGTTAGTTGTGCAAGTGTTAGTCTCGTTGGTGGAATCAGAAGTGTAGGTGTTACTTTTCTTAGAGAACTTCAGCGCACTGAAAGACACTTTCATTCGACTGGCTGTGCGCTCACTACGACATATTAGAATGTTCTTCACATGCTCTCTGAAGTCACCCGAGATGAAATAGTACACAAATGGGTCCACACAGCTGTTGAGGCTGGACAGGCACAGGGTGACGATGTAGAAGCCATAACCATTGTTCTGAATATTGGCAGCCATTAGAGAGTAATGCACCATCAGCATGATGTTACTGGGAGTGAAACACACTAGGAACATCACCAGCACAATGATGATGAGGATGATTGCCTTCCTCCTCTTTTCACTGACACTTTTATCTGTCATGGAACTGCTCAGCGAGCGAAACATCAACACATATGTTACTATACATATGAGAGTAGGAACTACATATCCCACAATGCCCATTGTCAGGAAGTAGCCAACAGGGATTCTTGATTGGCTAGGGCGACTGACATCATGGCAGGTGACAATGTTGAGGTTGATGACATTAACAGTCTGGTCATACAGATAGAGGGGCACAGTGATGAGCCAGACAGTGAACCACACACACACAGACACACACACTGCTGCCCGGTTATTCCTCTTATGCTGGGAAAATGGGTGCACTATTGCCCAATAGCGCTGCACACTGATACATGCTATAAAAATGGTGGAGCAGTACATATTGCCATAGAAAAATGCAACCAGCACTTTACACAGAGGTTCCCCAAAGATCCAGTTATTGCCGTTGAAGTGGTAGGCAATCTTCAGTGGTAGCCAGATGATGAAGAGTAGATCAGCCAGCGCCAGGTTCGCCAATAGGATGGATGCCGGGTGCTTCTTTTTCATCCTGAAGATGAAGACCCAGATGGCCATAGCGTTGGTGGGCAACCCCACAACGAAGATGATGATGTAAAGGACAGGGAGGAAGACTTTGGTGAGACTGCTGTCCAACACATTCACGGCAATGAGGGGCACCTGAACTCCTTGTGCAGTCTCCTCACCAACAAACCCTCGGTCTACAGTATTATCCTGGGAACCTGGAGCAAGGGAGGAGGCACACGGGATCAGTTCAATAACAGGAACGAAGGACCGGCTCACACAAGAGCCACAAGGGATCTGATCACATAACAGGAATGAAAGACCGGCTCACACAAGAGCCACAAGGGATCAGTTCACATTGGAATGTCAGGATGCAACAGTACACAAGGAGTGACTCTGAAAACACACACACAAACATACACACAAACAAACACCATGGTACTGTTTGTTCTTACTGAAACTTTGGAAGTCAGAAATATATGTGCTTCATAGTAAAAGTAAACTTTCTTATATTACAGAATTCAGATATATAACAGAGAAAGCCAGGTGCTTTATAAATAAATACAACTGACATCACAATTTATAAACAATTTACTTATTTATAAGTCATCGCATGACATAAATGAACTTTAGTAAAATCAATTGTCCTTGTTAATTCTAGAATGTTTTTTTCCTGATTCTTTGTGATTCAGACGCTTCTCTACTTAGCTCTGCTATTTTCTTTATGCTCAACAGTTATTTTTCAAGCTGAAGTGTCTGAGCTCATTATTCATAGACAAGTTAGAAAAATTACAAAATCCAAAGTGGACATTTTTCTTCATACCAGTTCCTGCTGAATACCAAAAGCAACAGATCAGAAAATGTCTTCTAAGAGTTCCGAACACATATGCTTTCAAAACTGTTTCTCTAGAACATGACAGTGTTAGGAAATAAGTTTTAGGAGCTGGAGGAGGTTGTTATGAGAGTTTAAGAGTAGGGAAAGTGACAGCCTAAAAAAGCAACCCTAACTTTAACCCTAGTCTGTTGATGTTCTGATGGACAGGTTCAACTCAAAAATTGGAAAAATGGATTAGAATACTCCAATTAAAGCTAAAAAGCTTTTTTAAAAAAAATGGAGAAATGCTACTGCAAGTTCAGATCCAAAAGGGAGAATGCAGGAAGGTTGAATGTGGGTGATGTAAAACAGAGCTTCTCAGTTTCACAGTTTCTACTGTAATGGCCTCCTAATAGGACCTCCCAATATGCAATGTGAGCTTCAGCTCATTCAGCTCAATTCAGAATGCAGCTGCCAAAGTTCTCACCAGCAAAAGTTGAGAAGACATCACTCCCATTCTTAAATCCTTACTGGATACCAATATATTACACAATTGACTTTGAAGTGTTATTACTGTCTATAAACCACTTACCAGCATATATCTAATGTGCTGCAGTGTTATGAGCCAGACAGAACTTTCAGATCATTAGAAACTAATCAGTTAGGCCCACACAATAAAGACAATGCATAAAGAGACACGGTTTAGGCGTTATGCTGTTTTTGAATGGAACCCGTTGTTGGAGGATATAGCCCAGACACTCTAAACACAGTCGTATTTGACCTGGCATTGTGATCAGATTAAACCCTTTTCTTTTTGTACTTTTTCACTTTCTTAATTGATACTCAATTTATTCGACGAAGACATGTAGCTAATGTTGCCTTAAGGTCAGACAGTTTAGAGGACATGCCTTTAAAAAAACAACATGGAAACGTGTGTTTTACTGAGCACTAACGTGTTGAGAAGTACTTTGATTCCACTGGCAGTTCCTCCGAATCAATGCTAAACCAACGTTTATGGTTTGATTTTTTTCTGTTATGGTTTACATCTTGTCTGCTTTACTTCGCCTACACATAATGTAAAAACAATGCTACTGTCATAGAAGGTGCTAAAAGAAGCTTACCTTGTATGGTCACACTGACGCCGATTAAAACGACAAAAATGTGAATCCAACGTAATGTGTGCTTCATGATTAAGCGCTGTCCGATAAACAAGTCTATTTAAGACTTTTTTAAAGCACACCTAAAAGTTTATTTATGCAGCTTTGACGATTACAATTTATATATCCGCGTTCTTCGAAACACTTACGCTTCGAATAGCATCATTACTGAAGTAAATGATAAGCAGGAGTTCTCTCACGTAATCTGCCCCACCTCGTTTACAACGCGTCTGTCAGGTTTCCCTTTTTAGTGTCAATGTGAGCAAAGAACTGCAAAACAATATGTAAGAAATATGTAACAACATTTACGATATGAAGTTAATGTTTTATAAGTTAGCAATTATGAAAATTTTAATTTTAGGCTGGTGTCTTCAGCAGGCGAGAACGTTTTGTTTAGAAAGGGAGGAAGGGAGAGAGACAGAGAAAAACTTAGACTTTGGACCTGAGCAGGGATCCCGTGAAGACAGTGCTGGACTATATTAGAAGATTCCAGATGAGCAACTGCAGTACGATATGTAGAGAGATTTTAAATTTCAGTAAATTATACAGGGTTTCCAGAGAAAGAGGACGTACGGACAGGTCCTTCATCAGCTGGGCAAGCAACGTGGTTACAGTCAACGTAAAATTTTGAACAATGAGTAGTAACGATATTGTTTTAAAATTAAGTACAGTTGTGATTACTGTGTTGACATGTCAAAAATTATTTGAAAGACCGCTAGTTCACTAGCTAGGTAATATTCCAGACTTAGGGTGTGATAGTGTATAGTACGTTTTACTATCATCATATTATTATCATTATTATCTTCATCATCACCATTGTTATTGTTATTATTATTTCTTCTTGTTATTAAAGTGTTGCTCACGTGAGCTAAAAAATATAATTGCTTTCTGGTCGTCAAATGAATGTATGGTCCATAAACTCATGTACATCACATGGAGCCAGTTATATATTTGAAATTGAAGTTTTGAATCTCTGAAACAATCACGCCAGTATGGGTCAATATAATGGCTTTTTCATAATATGAAGAACAAAACGAGGTACTGCTCCTTAGCCATCTAAATTAAATTAGTCTTGCTGAACTGGCCACGTTGGAATTTGTGTGTATGGTGGGGAGATTTTTCAAGTCATGCGACATTATTTATACTTTGATGGCTTGCACATTTTTTATACATTTAATGAGCTCTTGCATGAACATACATAAGAGGGAAGCCCAGAGCCTGAGTCAAAAGTTCAAAGCAATAAATATGTCAGGTCTGGGATTTAATGTTAAGACAGTAAATTAGCATGTTGGTAAGCCTAAGTATTAAATTAAAAATGCAATGCATGTTTTTACTGTTAGTTGTGAATGGTTTGAAACATGGCTGTCTGATGGGCTGTCTAACACCTGAACTGCTGCAAATTTCCTGAGAGGTTTCTGAGGATTTTGGGGTCTGTATTTTCTCTTTTTTAAATAACATCTTTTCTTTAGAGTTGCTGCAATTGTCTGCTGTTGCAGTTCAAGGAACCATTTCAAGAAATCATACACCTGGCTATGTGGATGGTCCTCAACTGTACATCTTGGATGCGTTTATCTCGATGACAGTGCTGTCAATTTAGTTAAAGTCATGCACATTCCTGATACTAGTGACATGAATAGATCACCTGTATACTAAAGGGAGCACAGTGGATCATGTGAACTCTGGACAAGGCTTGATGCCTCTCATATAATAGTTCATTTCAAAAACTTCTCTGAAAGTCATCAAAACCAATTGTTTCTTTCCTCATTTCATAGTTCTGCTTAGCCACCAACCTCCCACCCATAACAACTCTTTCAACTGAACAACATGAAACCATTGTCATGATTAATATACACCTCTAATGTGGCTGCATTTATAAATTGAAAATGAAGATACAAATACAGAAAAAATGGATATACATGTCCCTACTTAAATCCATATACATAAACAGAATATGCCATTTTCAAAAGAGGTTATACACGTACAAAGTATAACGTTGCGAGCGTTGGGTAATCAGAAGGTGGAGATAATTGTTGAGAAGAGTGGATTTTATCCAACAGGATTTCACATTTAACACCAACATCTTCACTTAACAGATGGCAGACAATACGAGAATGACGATGGATGATGACAAAGCTAATTAAACTAATAAGACAAACGATAAACCATATACATAAGGGTAGTAAACAGAAAACCAGACAACTGAACAAATGAACACACAGGTGCATCTCAATAAATTAGAACATCATCAAAAAGGTATTTCTTTCAGATATTCAATATAAAAAGTGAAATGCATGTATTGTATGCTGTAGATTTATGACAAACAGAGTGATCTACTTCAGGTGTATATTTCCCGTTAATGTTGATGATTATGAAAACCCAAATGTCATCATGAATATTTAACACAAAACACCTGCAAAGGATTCCTAAGCATTTAAAGGGTCCCCTAGTCTGGTTCAGTAGGCTACACAATCATGGGGAAAACTGCTGACTTGACAGATGTCCAGAAGGCAGTCACTGACACACTCCACAAGGAGGGTATGCCACAAAAGGTCATTGCTAAAGACGCTGGCTGTTCACAGAGTGCTGTATCCAAGCATATCATGAAAAGCTAAGTGGAAGGAAAAAAGTGTGGTAGAAAAAGGTGCACAAGCAACCAGGATAACCACAGCCTTGACAAGATTGCCAAGAAAAGGCCCTTCAAAAATTTGGGGGAGATTCACAAGGAGTGGACTGGAGTCAGTGCTTCAAGAGCCACCACACACACACATATCCAGGACATGGGCTACAACTGTCGCATGTCTTGTGTCAAGCCACTCATGACTAAGAGACAATGCCAGAAGCGTCTTACCTGGACCAAGGGGAAAAAAAACTAACTGGAGTGTTTCTCAGTGATCCAAGGTGTTGTTTTCAGATTAAAGTAAATTTTGCATTTAATTTGGAAATCAAGGTCCCAGAGTCTGGAGGAAGAGTGGAGAGGCACACAGTCCAAGCTGCTGGAGTGTGAAGTTGAGTGAAGTTTCCACAATCAGTGATGGTTTGGGAAGCCATGTCATCTGCTGGTGTAGCCATGTCATTGTTATGGTTAGCGCCACCCCTCCTGTCATTCTTGCTTTGCTTTGTTTCTCCATGTGTTGGTGTTTTGGTTTCCCCATGTTTCCCTGTCATGCCCCTGTCATTTGTTACTCCGGCCCCTCGCCATTGTTTTCAGCTGTATCTTGTTTGGTTCTTGGTTTAGTCTGTGTATGTAATTCCTGTGTTTGGTCATTTGCTTTATCAGTTATTGTGTTTGTAAGTGCTTCAATGTTTTCCATTTGCTATGCCTCCGTGTTTTCAGTTAGTGTTTCTAGGTTGATATATCATGTTTCTGTGCTTGTAATTTTGTTAGTTATGTTAATAAGTCACCTAAACATCCACACCAGCCTCCAACCAAGCAATATTACAGTTACATTTACATCTGCTGGTGTAGTTCTGCTGTGTTATATCAAGACCAATGTCAGTGCAGCCGTCTACCAGGACTTGGCACCTGTCCACACTGCCAAAAATACCAATACCTGTTTTAATAACCACAGAATCACTGTGCTTGATTGGCCAGCAAACTTACCTGACCTAAACCCTATCAAATCTATGGGGTATTGTCAAAAGGAAGATGAGAGACTCCAGACCCAGCAATGCAGATGAGCTGCTATCAAAGCAACCTGGGCTTCCATAACACCTCAGCAGTGCCACAGATTGTTCCCTCCGTGCCACACCGCACTGATGCAGTAATTAATGCAAAAGGACCCCTGACCAAGTACTGAGTGCATTTACTGTACATGCTTTTCAGTAGACCAACATTTAAAAATTAAAAATATTTTTTTGAAATAGATCACTCTGTCATGAACCAATATAATATATGCATTTCACTTTTAGTATCAAAGTATTTGTATACTTTTTGATAATATTCCAATTTATTGATATGCACCTGTACTTCAGCAAAGAGCATGAAACCACAACCAAAATGAACAAACGTACACACACACACATGCATAGAACCATAGACCATAAACTAACCAAGGACCGACCATGAGTAAGACAGCAGAAATAAACAAGTATGGAACCAAGTTATATAGAACCACGTATTGAACCCTCTCCGTTAAAATCGTGGGGAACAGATAGATGAAAGATAGACAGATTCCTGGATTCCTTGTCTGGAGGCGCATAGTCGATGGACTAATAGGTGACAGCCCCTGTATCTGTACACTGCAAATCCAAATGGGTTGCTATCTGCATAGAAGTTGGATTTGTGACTGAGCCATGTTTATTCGGATTGAATTGTGTAGCGTTGCTGGGCAACAGTAAAGATGTTGATGTAAATAACAGGGAGGACAGGGAGTCCAGCAAATTTAAGACAGTGAGAGTCACATTTATGTCCTCAGTGCTCTCATTGACTTCCAGCATATCAAACACCTTGAAGGAACACAAAAGGTACTGTAATAAAAAGGTCTGCAGTGGTACCTGTTTAGAGAGAGAAAGAAGATCTGGAGTCTGAGGTTAGACACATACATTAATCACACTGCAGGATGACATGGTTATGCGGCATATGAGATACTGGAGCATGACCAGCATAATTGTTGCATTGTTCCATGAATTAAACAGCAGCCTTTGCTGCTTGATACAAGTAGCGTCAATATTTACTACTTAAGTATGTAGTTTAGAGCTTGATAGTTGTGGCTTTAAATGAAGTATGTGAAAGGGAAATGGAGGATGAGGGTGTGACGGATGAACACACTCACACTGACACACCACACACCCACGGAAATACACATATGGACATAGACAACAAGAACACATGCCCAAAGGGAGGGGTCCGGGGCTGTAGCTTGACAGAGCCCCCCCACCCCAGGGGCAAGTCCGCCTTAGAGTGCCCAGTGCAGCTGTGAAGCCTCAGACCCAAACCTATGGGCAGGCCCAGGGCCGCTGGGAACTTCAGTCTCCGGGAGTCGTGGCCTACAGCGGGGGGCTCCACCGCAACCCACCTCAGACCAACCTCCCTGGGAAGACAGAGGAAAACACGTTAGGCAACGGCAATGGCAACGACACAGACACAAAAACAAACACATGCACACAGACCAACATAGGCACAGAAGGGAAGAGGGGATTCGGGACTAACACTGGGACTGACACAAACACAGGTACAGGGAGCAGAGGGAATAGAGGACCAGGCTTCCATGCCTGCATCCCCGCGAACGCTGGAGGAGGCTTTACTGGAGCTGCCGGTATGAACCCCCCTCCTGTTGCGGCACCCGGGGTTCGTTTCCCCGCCTTGCGTTGGCTCCTGGCTCTGGGTTGCGTTGTTTATCTTTCTCCAGGGCGCTACCGGAGGTTGCTTACCAGCAAGGGAGGAACGTGTCCCGGTTCCTCCCCCAGGCTCATCTCCCCTTCTGAGGAGCAATAGCTCCTCATACTGGCCTCCTCGGTTAAACTGTCCTCTTGGCAATCCATCTCCTCGCCATCGGACAGTGGTAGAGGAGCGTCCTCTCCCTCTGGCACGGACTCTCCCATGTCCATGGGATCCTCCGAGGCCGGAGGACTGGGAACCCCGCCCCCTGGCTTTACTCCCTTGCCCGAGTGCTCTGATGGAGGGGGGCAGTTGTCTTCCTCCTTGCGGCACTCGGACTCCTCCACATATTCCGAAGGAGTGGGGCTGGTGTCCTCTCTCAGCTCGCTCTCGGACTCCTGCGCGTACTCGGAGGGAGGAGGACTGACATACTCCCCCACGTAGCACTCTGTGCTCTTAGAGCACACAGAGGGGGGACCCCCTCCTCCTCCTTGGAGTCCTCTTCCCCGAATTCGCTCTCCGGTGGTGCACAACACACAACAATTTATTCACGTGTAATATAAAGCGCTATTGCGCGCTGAACATACACAAAACATGTTAAAGACGAGCACTGGACACTGCGCAAGCACACATTAAATAGACGAACAACACTAACCCCTTGTGATGACGAGACGAGCTACAGGTGAGACGAATGAACATACTCACACCGACACACACCCACGGAAATACACATATGGACATAGACAACAAGAACACACGCCCAAAGGGAGGTGTCCGGGGCTGTAGCGTGACAGTAACGTTCTGGTAAGGTAGGCTGGACGCAAATGCGGACTCTATATTAGTTTATTACCAAACTGACAAATAGTACAGAAAATACAGACATAATACAAAGACAAACAAATCATTAATCAACTAAACCAACTACCACTAAGGCAAAAACAGAGGGTACATAAAGGCCAACATAGAAGACATGGAGCAGCAGGATTACACACACAGCATACCAAACGAGACACACCTGACAGCAATGATGAGGGGGTGGAGAACAAGGGCGGGGTGTGAAGACAGACACAACCAGGAATTTCAAAATAAAGGCACACAAAAGAAAACCAAAGCAAACATGTGGAGAACAAAAAGATAGAATGAAAGGAGGGGTGAAGCTAACCGTGACAGATGGAAAATTAAGGATATTCTATTGGGCAGAAATGGAATTACCATATAGATGTTTCATAAACATATTGTGGTCTTTTACGAATTCACTGCTACATCAAAACATGCAAAGAAGCATTTCCCAACATATCCAGCATGACCAAAATATCTACATCATAAATAAATAAATAAATAATAAAAAATCCCCCCCCCCCCATTTGTGACTCCTATACTGCAATTTTTATACTGTTCTGTGTATCTTTTAATATCAAATGTCATTAACTGTCACGGTGAGGGAGGCTCCCCCTCCCAGGCACCTACGGTACTGTTGCGTTTTGTGCTTCCCTCAGGTGGGTGGGGCTTATTAGCTCCCTCACCTGACGGTAGTTTGTCTGTCTATATATGCCTTGTCTGTGTACCAGTTGACTGCTGGTTATTGTATCCTTAATTTGGGTCATGTGCACGGGTTTTTGGTTTGCGCACGTTATTCATTAAACCCCTCTTTTTCTCTGAGACTTGGCGTGATCGCTTCCTTTTCGTTCGCACCTCCTGCCCGTCACATTAACAAGAAGAGTAAAGTAGATGGAGCTTGATTATATTAATTTAAACCTTAAGTCAGTTCTATTTTTTTGCCTAGACTATATGTATAAACTGATAATGTCAAATGCTATATGAACCAAGCCTGATGAAATGCCATTCAAAACACATACAATGTACCATTCTGTATATTGGGTCTTTAATCGCAAACATGCAAACAAGATCTAAATGAATAAATATCAAACCTTTGAAACATGTTTTTTTTTAAATGTAGTCATACAAAGTACATATATTGTACAGTGTTTCAACCTGCATGCACAAATTCTGCAGTTCACCAAAAGGTCTGGACAGCATGGCTAATTACAGTGTGCCACTGACTTTGCCACCGAAACCCTGGGGAATGTTACTACACCCATCACACAATACATTTTCCATGTTCTTCACAGTTGAACAGGTAGAGGCATGGATTCATCTCAAGCAAGATTTAACCCAATGACAGTAAAATTAAGTTAAAATAAATTAAAAATCATTTATATATAAACAATTTGGCATGGTTCATAGCCAAGCTTTTTGTTATCATCATCTTCATCTTCCAAAGCAATGTGTTGTAAAGTTAAGTAAATAATTGGAACTTTGATGAACTGTCATGTAAAACGAATTAAATGAGCCAAAATAACATTACAAACATTTAATCACATGTAAATACTTGTGGGGCAGTTTCTGTTTGTCCAGTGTTCCAACACTACAGCCAGTTTGAGGCCACAGCAAAATTCAGTCAGCAAAATGTTTTCCATGCAGTTCACCTTAAACTCACATGAAGGAGAATATTCTCTTTCATCAACCACTTCCCACAACTCACCCCATACCAAAGACATGGTAGCACCCACCCACTCAGACTAGACCTTAAAGAAACAGGGTTATATAGGATTTAAAACAGGCATAATCAGGTTTTACAACAGGATGACTGGGTATTATACAGAAGTGTGCTGCAGACACTGCCCACTCCACTGAAAAGAAAAAGGGCAGACCAATGGATTACAAATAAGTGCTTACCAACATTAATAATGTTTTTGTTAACAGCCCGTGTGGTACTACATCAATAATCATAAATATTAAAGTAGTTTGCACATTAGTTTATGACCATCATCATGTCATGCAGTTATTAACATCAAATGCTATATTGATAATGGTTAGCAAATGTTAAAAAAAATATACCCGTTGCAATTGCACTGGAGACACCTACACTACAGCTGTACACAGACAACAATCATTAATTTGTAATGTAATTCAATAAACAAATGTGACATGATAGTGTAGTTAATAACAGAAGCTGTGGTAGTAACTAGACATATATTACTCACTCATGTTTAATCCGGTAAAACTTTGATGGACTTCTAGAGCCACCCATAAACAACCCCATGCCCAATGTCCACAGCACATCTCATGCATCTCATGCAACCTGGCCAGGATCGCTTCAATTAAAAGTCCATTTACTGTACAGGTCTTTTTGATCCCACCTTGCATATACAGCTACTATAACGTGTAAATGTACAGCCTCGCACTGACCATTACTAATTCCCTCGCGATTGAAGCTCCTCTAAATAGGAATGATAACCACATCGGTAAGAAGTACAAATAGAGCAAGCGAAAAACTATTGTGTGTGGTGTTTAGAATCGCATTAAGGAACACTGCTCCAGAGCCTCCCTCTCACCAGTGTGACACGTGACTTCAGTCGACAAAGCACAAACAAAACACTAACTGGAGGGGATTTTGGAATGAGGCACTGAGGTGGAGAGCCGTTCTGTCAGAAAATCCAGAGGAAGGAAACGTCATTAACCGCTCGATGGAAAACAACAGGTTACTGACTAAGAACCTAGCTCCCACTCAATTATTATTATTATTATGCGAATATTTATATATTCATATATTCCAGTGTGTGCATGTGCTCTCTCCATAAGAGTGTCAGAATGGGCCAGATCACCTTGGGTGTCTACCTGCATGTCCATTTGGAAATTAACTCAGGCTGTCAGTAGTAGACCCTACGTATCTACTGACCTACATAATACACAAAACATGGAGAGACAGAGGTCGATAAAGTTGCATTGAAATAGAGGAAAAAATAACTGCTTTCCATAACCTAAATGGGCTTCAACAACCCATGACATCACTGATGTGACATCACCACTACATACAAAACCCTTTATTCACAAGAGCACACAGAGCCTGTCAGGACTGTGCCATTTAACTACATGAGCGAGTTATTACAATTAGTTGTAACATGTAACAACTCATTATATAATAATACATAAATAAATATGACAATGTACAACTGATGAAGGCCCTCTGTCCAAAACATCCTGTTTCTCTCTAGAACTTTGTGTACATCACTAAAAAAATTTTATAACTATACAATGTCCGCTAAATTGTACCTGTTATTCTACTGGATATTTCTGGTAAGAGCTCTATGTTTCTTAATTTAGTTAAAAATTCATTTTAATTTTATAGTAAATTAAAGTAAATGACACTTGAGATGATGATAAGCAAGATGATATTCATTATGCAATTATACAATTTTTAGCATCTCTAAAAATTCAAGACTAAAGTTTTACTTTATTTTGCATGTGGCAGTTGGAGATACATGTGTGTTGTACTGAATAAACATTCATTCTATTTTAGCTCTCAACTCAGCTTCCAGACTCATTGCATGAGGGAGCTGTCTGGTGTGTGTTACTAGGTCGTTTTAGAAGTCATCAAATCTGTCACCCTCTTCCTCTCAGCTGTGCGCTCACTGCGACACATCAGTGTGTTCTTCACTTGTTTTCGGAAGTCCTTTGAGATTAAATAGTACACAAATGGGTCCATACAGCTGTTGAGGCTGGATAGGCATAAACTGACTATGTAGATTGTATAACCAACATCAGCGTTAGTTCCACTAGCTATATGAGACCAAGACACAATTAACACAATGTTACTGGGAGTAAAACATACCAGGAACATCATCAGCACAGTAGTAATGAGAATGATGGCCTTCCTTTTATTTGGTCTGTTTGTTCCTTTCTGACCTTCTTCTGAGGATATGCTGGAACTCCTGAAGTAGAGGAACATTTTCACATATGTCACTGTACACACCACACAGGGAACTACATATCCCACAATGCCCATAGTCAAAAAGTAGGTCATTGGGAAGTGTAATTGCTTGGAATTATAAACATCACTGCAGGTACGTATGTTTGTTTCATTAAGACCAATATTAAGTGTGTGGTCAAATAGATAGAGGGGCACAGTGATGATCCAGACGGTGAACCACACACACACAGACACACACACTGCTGCCCGGTTATTCCTCTTCTGCTGAGAAAATGGGTGCACTATTACCCAATAGCGCTGCACACTGATACATGCTATAAAAATGGTGGAGCAGTACATATTGCCATAGAAAAATGCAACCAGCACTTTACACAGAGGCTCCCCAAAGATCCAGTCATTGCCGTTTAAGTGGTAGGCAATCTTCAGTGGCAGCCAGATGATGAAGAGCAGATCAGCCAGCGCCAGGTTCGCCAATAGGATGGATGCTGGCTGCTGCTTCTTTGTTCTGAAGATGAAGACCCAGATGGCCATAGCATTGGTGGGCAACCCCACAATGAAGACGATGATGTAAACGACGGGAAGGAAGACTGTGGTCAGGCTGCCGCACAGCATATTCATGGTAGTAGTGGACACCTGAAACTCTGTGGTGTTTTCGGAAAAATCAGTTCCTCCCCACTCTGTATCATTTTCTGTTGTGAGTAAAAGATAGTTTTGGATCAATATTATGGATTACAAACTTGCTGCTGTGTTCATTTTTAAAGTGAACCAAGATGTTTAGAAGATTGAGTTTACATAGGGGTCCTGGTAAGTTCTGTACTGACTACGGTGTCTTACGGATCTTAACTTCCAGACCATTCTAACCACTTTTCATAGTTGATTCAGGCCTTGTAGAAATATCTAGGAGTGTCTGAAGCTCAGCTGATGGAAGTTGTTATTCCTGAACTGAATATAGTGCTCCAGAGAATATTATAATGCAAACTTTGTGCATTTTAATTAAAGAACAGTTAAAAATTAAAGTGATACTGTGATGGGCGAAGGAGTTCAACAAAAAGAAGGAAGGGATCATGCCAGTCTAAGTGAAAATGGAGGATTTAATGAATAAAGTGCACCAATGCAAAACCCGTGACATAATCCAAATAAGGATACAATAACCAGCAGTCAACTGGTACAAAGACACAACATACATAGACAAACAAATGACCCTCAGATGTCGGGTTGCCTAATGGGCCACACCCACCTGAGAGATGAACACAACGAAAACAACAACAGGACAACATGGAATACTGCTGCTGCTGAGGGGCGGCTGGCAGGGGGCCTCTGTAGCGTGACTATGCATAGGCCTGACTGAAAATTATAATTTTAATAAGCCCTTTTTAATATTTTATGTGTGAAGTTGGCATGTCACTCCTAATCTGAATTTCATTATTATACTGTGTCAATGTGACTTTTTGGAGGGGGGGGGGCAGTCTTAGTGGGGCCAGTAGCTCACGTTTTTTTCTGGCTTTGTTGCTGTCAAACTATCAAACAGGTCAACTTGAACTAAACCAGAGTTAAATACCAGAACATCTATGTGAACATTCCAGCAACTGTGCCAAGAGGATTAAATTGCTGATTACATTGAACAATTACATTGAACAATTATATAAAATTATGAAGACTGATCAGACTTGGTTGTCATGTCAGTTGTCTCTTCTGACACCACATCCCAATCCTGCTACAGTCTCACTGACAGGACTAGAGCCAGGATTGAGAAAAAGAAGAAGAAAAGAAGAAGTAACGTAGGCCAGGCCACCTTCCAATGTCTTGGTGAACTCTGAGAAAGCATGATGCTTTATTGTGGCTTATTTGGCACAGCACCCACCCTGCTATACCATACAATGACCCAGAGGAAGAAACCCTGGCAGCCATTGAAAAACAAGACAGTCATAAAATTAAATCTCACTAAATGCTCAAAACCACCATCATCTCTATGATGAAGGCTGAAGACAGAAAACACCACTCTGTGAAGTGGAGGATGGTGTAATGGAGACCATCACTTAGGAAGGTTATAATGGTGCTCTGGATCCTTCCCAGAGCGTTGGCTCTTTGGTCCCGTGATTAGAGCTCCCGTTTGTGGTTAGAGTCTTGGGTAGGGTGACTGCCTTCAGCCTTCATCACACACGTCCAAAGTGGGATGGTGGGAAGGCCATCGGGTTCTAGGAACCCACCCCTGCTGTGAGGGGATGTGAAGCCCATTGTGAGGTCCCCTGGTGAGGGGCATGGGCCCCGATGGAAGGGCAATTGTGTGCAGAAGGACATGTGTCACGTGCAGGGTGAAGGAAATGTGAAGGAGACTTAGGAAGATCAAATGGATTCTCTGGCTACGCTTTGATCGGGTGTTCGGAGATCCAATTTAGAAGCTCAGAACAACCAATCAGACATTTGATAATAGCACTAAATACTCTACTGAAAAGGAGGAAAAAAGTTTGTCAGTGTTGTTTCATGTCGTGGGAAAATTTAATCTCCCAACCAAAATCATACGGCCCCGACTCCTTTCTTACACGTTTTTCACATATGCTGCTTTTCATGCACATACAACTTTGTACACATATAGATCTGATGTAACTTACTTAGAATCATCATATGAAAAACCTGTGAAAATGAACCTTCTTCCTGCAATCTCTAGAGATGAAGCTCCACTATTAGACTTCCAATATAAACAAGTGCTATAAGACTTACTACATAAATGTAGTGTAATTGTAATGCGAGGGGGTGCAGGATGCCGAGGCGAACATAATTCACAATGTTTATTTGAGTAAATATGTGCAGTTAGCGCTTATCACATACACATACACTAAACACTTATGGAGCAAGACGCAGACATTCAACATAGACGAGCGATGATGATGACACATGCTCGTATATATAGACGCAGACTACACGTACACATGCCTGGAGGGAGCGGTCAGGGGCTGTACTGTAAAGTAGATATGAGTAAAAAAAATTAACATTTTATATTATGCTTGAAATCAATTACTTTATATTTTCTGTGCTATTTAATTACCCTTGATTTAAGTATTTTAAATATTCAGGAAAAATCATTACCATTAACCTAGATTTAAAAAGCAGAAACTATATGTAGCCATATAGTATGTAACAGCTTAAGCAACATGGAGAGAACAGGAGAATAAACAGAAACAAGAACGGGAACTTTACTAGATCTGTAGTAATATTGAGTCATTAGATCAATAAAATTATGCTCATTTTGTACATTAGCTTATTGATGTGTGCAACCACTTATATAGGAGAGGCAGGAAGCAGATGCAGCAACGGGGAAGAAATCACTGGTGAGTGGTCTTAAAACATATTTAGAACACTTCTGAGTTAACAGTTATTACAGAAAAATGAGCCAACACAGGATGCCAAAGTGTGGAAGAAACAAGGCAAATCGTTGCTCCAACCTGCCTGTTTCAACCATTCTGCTGGCAATAGCCCACAGCACTTGGAAGATAGAGCCAAGATCTCAGGGAGGGCTTTCCCATTTGAGATGGAGGACCAGTTGGCTGGCTTTCAGTGGGACTTTTCTGACCTGGGAGTCCATCCACCTAAACCTGAGAAGGTTTGAGGATCCGTACCCCTGGGTCAGTGCCTCCCTCCCCAATCTAGTGCATGACCACCAACTGGCCCCTGAGGACGGTGCATAGCCCCCAGATCTGCTGATCAGGTCCCAAAAGGAACCCAGCAAGTGGCTCCTCCAGTCTGTGACCCACATGCACTCTGGGGTTCTGGCATGGCATCCAGAAAACTATGTTTGTACCCATCTCTGTCCTTGTGTTTACGCCTGTCCCTGTTTGTGTGTCTACCTCCGTTTCCCTTTGTATCTTTGCCCCTACCCATATTATGCCTGTCTTTGATCCCGTGACTATTTCTGTTCCTTAGTTCATCCTGTCTCTGTCTCCCCCTGGTAGGTTGGTCCATGGGTGCAGTCTCACAAGGGAGGCTACTCCTGGGAGTGTCCTGGTTTCTGGGGCTGGACTGCACATTCTGCCCCTGACTCTGTTGTGTATATGTATATGTTCATATGTTTATATGTGTAACGTCATTAACGTTATTAGTTTCACCTGTCCCTAGTCTTGTTTGTGTCATATGTAGTTAACGTTTGTCTATTTAAAGTAATTTCTGTATAGAGTGTTCATCACTCGTATTTGTTTTGTATCGAGTCCCAATGAAAACACATTGCGTGTTTCAAAGCTCTTGTCTCAGTATCCTGCTTCACCTCCCTTGTCACAATTAGGTTTTGTTGTTTCATGTTCATTTTGAAGAAGTTATTTTTTAAGTCAGTGATGGGATTCATTGAAGTAAAAAAAGGGAGACAGAGACATTTCAGAACTGAACAACCCATACAGACACAGCTGCTGTTGTACATGACCATGTAGTTACTGTGGGTTTTGCTCTGAGACCATAGATTTTATGTATTTTAAGAAAATGAGATATGTCAGCTAAGAAATAATGTTACAAAATGTACAAATGTACTTTATTAATTCACTACAGGTAGTTTAGAACCACAAAAATGTTTAGCATGTTTTAAGTTTCTTTAAACTATCAAAGGATAAGAATTTATTTTTTAAAAAGACTACAGATGTGTACTTGTGAATTATATTTAATAATTTATAACAATATATGTAAATATTAAAAAACATATTTAGATTAAGAATAAGACTGGTGTATGAAACCAGTTAAATTAAGCAGCATGTAGTTCATTCTAAATGTTTTTGTTGATTTATCACAACTGTTGTTCATTATAAAACCATACTGGAAACTTTCCAGCTCCATGAATCCAATTATAAAAAAGATCTTCTTGAGCATCTATTTAGACAAAATATAATATGGGTTCAGAGGTTGTTTGCTTTAATCAGGTAAGAATCATTACTTGTGTTTAAAATAGCATTTAAATTTTCCTATATCTTTCTATAATGTCTAGCACTTCAATAGCAAAGCTAAAACTTACCTGTTAATTCATTCTCACTCATGTGTAAATCCATCTTCATCCAAATCCAGACTGATCAACTGGAGTGAATTTAATTTCTGATTCTGGCTGCGTGAGTTGTGCTTCGCTGTATCTTCTCTCTGTTTTCAAGGAGATCTTCAAGAGGCTGCAAGCAAAGACGTGCTAGAGTGTGTTGACACCCAACCAAGTGAAGAAAGCCCAGATTTGTACTATAGGAGGATGTGATGGGAGTGACATGTGTGTCTTACCATAACCTAGACTGTTGCATTTTGTTACTTGGATTTGACCTTATTGGAAACCATAATGCATAAACCAAAAAAGTAGCGAACCTCTTTATTTTGATTCATACACTGCAAATATTAATCATAAGAATTAGTAGTTTATACTTCATCATCTGGGGACAGAACATAATAAGATGATGGTTCATCCTGCCTAAACACCTCTGATCAATCCACTGTTCAGTCATGTAGGAAAACATATATAGATAATTAAATTAAATTAAATTAAATTAAATGCTCAATGGAACAGAACAGTAGTTTTCAACCTGTCGACTGCGGGGCCCCCCCATGGGGAACAGTGGTACTGTTCCCCACGACAGTTGCTTTATTTCTGTTTTGCAAAGTAAAAATTCTAAAAAAAAAAGATATTTCAACAAACCTAATTACACATATGATAGATAATACATACATTTTTAGGGGAAAAAAACAGTCTGCCCCTGACTCCTCCTTCGGGCTCGTTTGTGTTCATGCATATGTTCATCTTTGCAGCCTCCAGTTGTACTAATTGGTCATTGGTGCTGCACTGTGCTACACTGTGGCCACTCGAGCTGTCCGCTAGCGGATAACATGGAACTAACTCACGTCCTACATCCCTCTCTCCCTCTCGTCTCTCCCCCTTCCTCTACTTCAGCTCTCCTTTTTCTTCTCCCTTGCTCCGCCCCTCTTCCCACGTCATTCCGGTGCTCACCAACAGAAATTCAACTGAAACTATTACCTAATATTACTACCAAAATTATTGCTCTTACACATTTGTAAAGTCGCATGTGCTTAGTATTTGTTCTGGTTATAATTTGTCCCACATGTTAGAATGTCTCAACATTTTCGCGTCCTTTGTGTGTCGTTGATGAGATGCTGATTCAGGTTTATCAATAAAACACGCTCTCCTCTGCAAGTGTGTCGGCCTCCTGTTTGCCCAATGCCTCCAGCTTTACAATGCTGTAATAACACTGCAGTGGGATGACATGGTTGTGACTATTTGAAATACTGGAGCATGACTTCAGTATAATTGTCACATTGTTCTATGAATTAAACAGAAGCCTTTGCTGCCTGTTACATGTGCCGATATTTACTATTTGTTAGGAACAGCACCTCATCCTCCCTCTCCTCCCACTAGTCACCTGTCCAGTTACCACTCCCCTTTAGTCACATATATATACACCCCCTCAGTCACTTCCTGGTTGCGAAGTATTGCCGTAAAATGTATTGCCGACTCATGTTGTATAATGAGCGTTTCATCAACCTGTGTGATCTCCCGTGTTCTGACCTCTGCTTCTGTCCTAGACCTCATCTCCCGCCTAGCTCTCCTGGACTCTGCCTTCCCATTACGACCCTCGACTGGCTTGACACACCCATTAGATCTTTGTTTGACTCTGCTGTATTCCACCTGTACTAATAAAGACGGTGTTCTTCCGCATTTGGATCCTCAGAACAGAAATACTTCGCCATAACATGGATCCAGCGGAAGCCCTGGCTCGCCTCGCCCATCAGGGAGCGACGATTGCGGCACTGAACGAGACGGTACGCCAACTCACCAAGGCGGCCCATGTACAAGAGTCCACCATCACGGCTCTCAATGAGTCCCTCAGGCAAGTCTCCAGGCCGCACAGAGTCAAGAAGCAGCCGCCGCAGCGGCAGCCGCTTCGTCCGCAGCCGCCTCTCCTTCACTTTGTGTTCCTGTGGCGGATCCGAACGATACGACGGTTCCCCAGATACAATGCTCAATGTATTTCACCTATAACCCAGCTAAGTTCCAGTGTGATAAGTGGACTTCGTTCTCTCGCACCTCACGGGTGAGGCAGGTGCATGGGGCACGGCACTGTGGCACAGTCAAGACCCAGCCCTCCAGTCAGAAACTCAGTTCACCGCACTGTTTCGGGCAGTCTTTGACCACCCAGTGGCAGGCCGAGACCACCTCTGCGAAATCCAGCAAGGGAGACGTAGTGCAACGGATTAAGCAAGAGAGTTCCGTACGCTGGCAGCTGGAAGCGGTTGGGGCGACTCAGCTCTCAAAACGGTGTTCCGTCGAGAGCAGACCTACAAATGGAATTCGCCTATAGAAGTGAGACACTGTCATTGTTGGAGTTTATACAGGCAGCCGTCAGTGTGGACAAAGTACTAGTGACCCATCGCGCTGCTTCTGGGAGAAGCTCCGCCACCGCGGGCCACACGCGATTTCCTCGTCCTTCCTCCGAGAGTCCACACGATGTCCCGGAACCCATGCAGGTGGGCAGAGCATCGCTGACCCCCCTCGAGAGGTCCCGACGACTTCGGGATGGACTATGTTTGTATTGTGGTGAAGGGGGCCACTTCCGCGATAAATGCCCAGTACGACGACTACATCCTGGAGAGGAGGAACACCCACACAACCGAGTGAGCAAACCCTTACTATCTATAGGGGAAAAGACCCAGTTTAACCTACTGGTACAAATAGTGTGGGGGGGTATAAGCACTAACCTGTCGGCTTTAGTGGATTCTGGGGCGGCTGGTGATTTTTTAGATCTAGAATTAGCGAAACACTTGCAGATTCCAACCACTCCCGTAAATCCGCCCCTAAGAATAAATTCACTCAATGGTCAATCCATAGGGGAAGGTGTAGTTACCCTCCGCACAAACCCTGTTACCTTAAGAGTCGGGGTATTCCACAGTGAAGTGAGACAATTCTTCCTCGTATCCACCCAAGAGATCCTGTTATACTCGGGTTTCCCTGGTTGTCCACTCATAACCCAGTGATTTCCTGGAAAACAAGAGAACTTGCGAAATGGGGGTCCAGGAGTACCAGGAGTTCTGCAAGGAGAGTGCGTGTTATCTCCCCCCTCACAGGCCTTGGGATTGCGCTATCGATCTCCTATCCGGAGTCCTCCCTCCCACGGAGAACGAGACCTTACCCGCTGTCATGGCCGGAGGACGCAGCCATGGAATCCTACGTCAAGGAAGCGTTACAAAAGGGATTCATCCGCCCCTCTACCTCGCCGGTTGTTGCAGGTTTTTTCTTTGTAGAGAAGAAGGGAGGACTGCACCCTTGCATAGATTATCGCGCGCTGAACGCTGTCACGTCCAAATATGCTTACCCTCTCCCCTTCATACTCACTTCTCAGGAACGCCTGATGGGGGCGAACGTCTTCACTAAGCTGGATTTGAGGAGTGCTTACAATCTTGTCTGGATAAGAGAGGGTGACGAGTGGAAAACGGTGTTCGTCACGGCAAGGGGTCACTACGAATACCTAGTAATGCCGTACGGGTTAGTGAACAGTTCCGCTGTGTTCCAGGCGTTTATGGATGAAATCTTCCGTGACATGATTGATAAGTTTGTGTTCGTATATATTGACGACATCCTGATTTACTCTCCCACAGTCACTGAACATTACCAACATGTGTCAGCAGTCCTACGACAGCTACGCCAAAATAACCCCTCCGTCAAAGCAGAGAAGTGCGAATTCCACTGCAGGTCAGTGACGTTTCTGGGCTGCACGCTCTCTCCGGGGCAGATCGCCATTAACACCGACAAGGTAAAGGCAGTGACGACCTGGCCGACACCTCGATCCCCGAAGGAATTGCAACGATTTCTGGGCTTCGCCAACTTCTGTCGAAGGTTCATCAGAGGTTTCGGTGAGTCCGAACCTGGACCTGAGGACTGCCCCGAGGGTAAGCAATACGTACCAGTGTCACTCCGAGGCCGAATTCTTCAAATTGCTCACGACACTGCAGGCACGGGCCACCCGAGCATTACACGCACCAAACACCTAATTTCTCAACGATACTGGTGGCAGTCCTGGGAAGATGATGTCCGTGATTACGTGCTCGCTTGTACCACCTGTGCTCAATCTCGTACCCCCCACACTTTGCCCGTGGACAAGCTCCTCCCCCTACCCATTCCTCATCGACGACTGTGACTGTAATACAGTTATTTTGGTCATAGTAGACCGATTCTCGAAGATGTGTCGCCTGATCCCCCTAGCTAAACTGCCAATGGCCATGGAAACTGCACTCGAGATTTTTAATTATGTGTTCCATATATATGGCTTGCCTGAAGATATCGTCTCAGACAGGGGGGTGCAATTCACTTCCCAAATTTGGAGGAAGTTTTGCAAATTACTTGGTATCTCGGCCAGTCTGACTTCTGGGTATCACCCCCAATCTAACGGTGAGGTTGAATGTACTAACCAACCAACCAGCATTATTACTGGGCAGCAAACCTCAGACCTCTTGCTTACTGGGTTGAAGGTTACAACTCCAGCTTGGGTTACCATTGAAAAAGCTGATGTTGAAAGCACCTCACTCCCAGCTCTCCTTTCCTCAACACCTAGTCTTCTCAACTTTAAAGTGAATAACCAAATAACTCACAACTGTCTGAGAATATGGCTGCAAATTAAGAAGTATTGCGAATTACCTGGTACCTCTGTTTATGCTCCTGTGTGTCATAATCATGCATTTACACCTTCAATGTCTGATGCAACTTTTCACAGTTGAAAACTAAAAGGCATAGATGCCTTAAAAGATTTGTACATTAATAAGCATTTCGCCTAATTTACTCAACTGCAACATAAGTTCTCCCTCCCAGTAACACATTTCTTCAGGTACCTGCAAGTTAGGAACTATGTACGCCAAAACATTTCAGACTCTTCCTGAGGAAAGTAAGATTCATAATCTTCTGCTTGGCCCACCAGATTCAAGGCACCGGATTTCAAATTTTGTTAAAATATTCTCTGAACAAGTGGACTGTGCCACCCAGTCTTTGAAGAGTGCTTGGGAAGAAGAGTTCAGTATCCAGATTGATATTGTCTGGAGGGAAGGTCTCAGTAGAATACAATATTGTTCCATCAATGTTAGGCACCACCTTATTCAGTTCAAGGTCATGCATAGACTTCATTACTCTAAAACTAAATTGCATAAAATATATCCAACTGTCTCCCCTTTGTGTCATAGATGTAAGTCTGCAGAAGGTACCCTAGCCCATCTGTTCTCTGAGCTGTACAATTATGTTTTCAAGCCTGATCCACAGGTAGCACTTTTTGGGTACTCAATGTTTCTGTTGTCGCAAAGCACGCGTGTACAACACACCATAATGTATGGAATGGTTATTGCAAAAAGACTCATTTTAATGCTTTGTCAGTCAGTGCCCCTTTTCAAGACGTGGCTATCTGAACTCACATCTCTATTGCATATGGAGAAAATCAGGTACAATCTGACAATCTTAGAGAATTTTATAAAATATGGCGGCCATTCTTGGATTATCCCGAACAGTTTGATGGAGACCTTGAAACAATGTGATAGGCTATCCACCTACTTCCTTCTATTTTTTTGTAAATATTGGCTTTGAACTAGTTAAGACAAGTCATTGCCTTAGATTGTACGCCCTGTCTGTTGTTTTTGTGTGCGTTTTCTTATTTTATTTTTCTTGTCATTCTTTTTTTTCCCCCTGTTGCTTACCTGTTTATCTGTACATAATATTTTTGAAAAATCTTAATAAACATATTGCCAGCCTTCTTTGAGTCCTTGGAGAGGATACTGGAAGGTGCCCCTTCTGGGGATTCCATTGTTCTGCTAGGGGACTTCAATGCTCAATGATCACACTCCTCTGTAAACTTTTATTGACACTTAAATTTTATTGACACATATTTTATTGACACTACATAGCCAATAACATAAGCCTTGTACATACTTCCATCTGTAAAAGAGCTTGTAACGCCGGGAGCGACGGTGGGTAAAGTGGCGGACACAAATGCAGAGGATAGCGAGATTTATTAAAGGGCAATCCAAATTCAGGGTCATACAAACAGGCGTAGGTCAGATCGGTAAGGGAGTCAGAAAAGGATTTAGAACTGATACGTTTAGACATACTAAAACTAGAACAAACAGGCAGAAAACCGAAATACAGGAAAACACGAACCACACAGGGCTGAAGCAAAACACAATACAGCACGATACAATACACCAAGTCAAACCAGCAACATACCAGACCAAACAGAGGATATAAATAGACCATAACTAACAAGTGACACCTGACTACGATAACGAAGGGGACTAAGAACACACATGGCTAGCATAACAAAACCGGCATGACAAACAGGAGGAGGAGGGTCTAATCGTGACAGAGCTCTTCTGTATATTGTATATATTGTGTATATCGTTTCCCCCCATTTGTGACTGGTAATATCAAATTTCATTATCAAAGAGTGTAAAGTAGTTTGTATTTTTTTTGCCTAGACTGCAGGCATAGACTGAATGTCAAATGAATGTGCAATTCTGTGTATTAGGCCTTTAATCTCAAACATGTAAATAATATATAAATTAATAAATATCAAACCTTTGAAACATGTTTTTTTTTTAAATATCAAACATGTAGTCGTACAAAGTAAGCAGAAACACCCACATAGTAATAAACTGCATATATTGTACAGTAGGGCTGGGCGATATGGGAAAAAATTTTATCACGATATTTTTTTCATATCAGTCGATATCGGTATATATCATGATATAAATCAAATCACTATTTCCTTTATACTTTAAGTGAGAAGTGAACACAACTATAACATCTCTTGCTTCTGGCTAAAAACCTGCAGATTGTTATTCACAAGAGTTGTTATACAGTGTAAAGGTTTTGATATCGTCTTCATAAATAATCACCTATCCATCTACATTTCAAGAGCTTTACTAATTAAGTCCCGTTCTACGTAATAAGATACTGTATAACACAACTCTTGTTTCTAGTTAGAAACCTTGAGTGTTATTCCCTTTGTCTTACCAGGTTATGTTTAGTCTATTTTGTGGAATGTTTTAAGACATGTTGCATCATTTAGCTCACCCTTTATAAAATCACTTCATCACTTTATATCGCGGTAGCTAGCTAGCTAGGTATTTAGACAGAAACTAAGGCTTAAAACCCTGACAAAAATCCAATTTAACCCAACGTAGTTTCTATCTAAATAGCTAGCTAGGAGACTTAAAAAAGCTGCTACATTTAAAGAGCTTTACTACTTAAGTCCTGTTCAACATAATGAGAAACTATACAACACAACTGTTTATGGCTAAAAACAGAGCCCCTACGTAAAAGAATTCGTCCAGAAATACTTCCGTTGTGTTGTGACAGGTTTTGCAGGTTTATTCTGAATTTGCAGCGCGTTTCCTAAATGTAGCACATGCGTTGCCATTTTGATGAATTTGCTTTGCGTATTTTCAGCGCGTTTTGCTTTTGCAGCGCGATGGGCTTTCTGGGCCACTGTAGCAGTACAGCGTGCAGCCTGATAGTGTGCTACGACATCAAGATTGCTTTCCGTTGGCGGCGCTATTTAAGGCAGGAAATGGAAACGAATGTTTATTGAATTCTATTGCCCAAGCTTATCATAGTCATCGAGGAAAAATTTATTGCGAAACATCGAAATCGTCTTATCGCCCAGCACTATTGTACTGTGTGTCAACCTATATGCACAAGTACAACTCTTGCAAGCAGCACCTGGCAAAATGATTCTGACCATTTGGGGAAAGTGTTTCCCCAGATTAACCACATTTAATTGTATTTGAACACAAAAAAAAAACCAAAACAAAATGACACGGAGTAATTTTTTATGGCATGGTTCACACAGTAAACGAAACATTCTTTGCAGTTCACCTTAAACTAGGGTTGCCACCTTTCACAAATGAAAATAAGGGACGCCCACCACAGGCCGTGACCAACATGGCCCAAGTTGCCAGACTCGCATTTTATGTTGTTTTTTTTTTGTAAAGGTGTGATTAAGAAAGCAATCAGTCATAAGTAAAATTAAATACTTTTTTATTTTTTACTTAAAAAAAATAACAAACTAAATAACTAAAGAAGTTGAGAGCTGAATGTAAAGTTATATAACTTTTATAAAAAAAATGTGCAAATGTGTGCAAATATGTATAAATATGTGTGCAAACGCTATCGTTTCTGGGGATGTGGTGGAGTGTCGGGTGAAGCAGAAGACATTTTTTCAGAGGCGCGGGACGGGTGTGTGGCCTGACGACTGTTCAGAATATGTGACCCCACTGAATCTCAGATACTATTGTTAAAACAACAACCACAAATTTCCAAGAGACTTACCATCCCTCACCATTGCAGACAACAAAAAAAATCACGAAAAGAGATGGACAGGTCAGCCTTTAAACTGGGGTCACATATTCTGATGGCGGCCGTCAGAATTTGTGACCCCAGTTTAAAGGCTCACCTGTCTGTCTCTTTCATGATTTTTATTTATTTTATTTTGAAAAAGTGAAGTGATAGTAAGTCTCCAGGAAATATTTTTTAACAGTAACAAACCTGAAGATTCAGTGCGGTCACATTTTCAGATGGCAGCTGTGTTAAATGATGACTCGTGTGCAAGGATGTATGTGCAAAACCCAGGCATCAGCGTAGTTTACGTAGCGTTCGTAAAGCGCTCGTGCCTGTGAACAGAAACTGCGAAATAGCGCCCTCTGTGGTCACAAAACTCGACGGTCACAGAATTCGGTGTAACACCGGAAATTGCCCGTTAGCCTCCGACCGTCTGTTTAAAAAGGGGTTCTCATCCATTCAACATATCAATAAAGTCAGTTACACATGACAGTCATGACACAAATCACCGGTTGCTCTAAAAAAAAAACCTTAACCCTACATGGAGATTTGCATAACAAAACATTTATCTGAAAACATTAAACAACAATATTTATCATTTGATGACATTACCAATGACCATATATTGTTTTGGTATGCAATTTAAGAAGAGGTAATACTATATATTAAAGAAAATCACTATATCCAAAACAGCAGCCAGCAGTAAATTATGCTTTTCACCAGATTTTCAGCCAGGGGAACATTAAAACTTAAACTCTGAAATGATCGACATGCTGGTCGGCTCCAGTGCCTCCCTCTCACCAGTGTGACACGTGACTTCAATCGACAAAGCACAAACAAAACACTATACAACACTAACTACTGACTTATATAATCCAAAAAATCCTTGCAAAGCATGGAGAGACAGAGATTGGTAAAGTTGCATTGAAATAGAGGAAAATTTTGTTAACTAAATGAGTTAACTGTGCTAGTGAGTTTTTTACACTGAGTTGTAACAACTCATATCATAATTCATATTCATGAAAATATACAACTGATGAAGGATGTTTATCCAAAGCATCCTGTTTCTCTCTGCAACTTCGTGTACATCACTAAAATGTTTATGTAACGTCTGCCCTCCTCCTCCTGTCATTTCGTGCCTGGTTGTGTCTCATAGTCCCGCCTTGTGTCTGTTACCCTGCCCCTCGTTATCCTAGTCAGGTGTCCTGTATTAGTTCAGTTCTATTTATACCCTCTGTTTGGTCTTCCGTGTTACCGGTTGTTTTGTCTGTCACCCGTCTAACTAGCCTGCCTGTTATTTGCATTATTACCTGTCTCCGTGTTACGTGAGTTGTTCAGCCCTGTGTCTAGTCTATAGTTTGTCTTGCCTGTTACTCCTGTTAAATCATGTCATTGCGTGTTGGTTTTGTTTCTATGTCGGACTCCCCGGATATTATGACCCATGCCTGTTTAAACGACTCTGCTTTTGGATTGCCCATTAATAAATCTCGCTCATCTCAGCGTTTGTGTCCGCCAAATACTTCTCCGCCGATCGCGGCGTTACAGTTTAATAACTATTACATTTCTGCTAAACTGTACATGTTATTCTACTGGTCATGTAACATCTTCTGCTATTAAGATTTCTATGCTCCTTAATTTAGTTCTTAATTTGAATTTTATTGTAAACCAGTTGGAGATGGCAGTCATAATCATCCAGCTGTACAACATCTCTAAATATTCAAGGCTGTATAAAGTGGCCCGTAGCAAGTGCTGCTTTCTGTGGGGAAGCTGTCTGGTGATTGTTACTTGGTTGTGTTAGATAGCTTCAAATCTGTCACCCTCTTCCTCTCAGCTGTGCGATCACTACGACACATCAGTGTGTTCTTCACCTGTTTTCGGAAGTCCTTTGAGATTATATAGTACACAAATGGGTCCATACAGCTGTTGAGGCTGGCTAGGCACAGTGTGATAATGTAGAAGCCATAATCAACATCAGCGTTAAGCCCACTAGCTAGACGAGAGCAAGACACTATTAACATGATGTTACTGGGAGTAAAACATACCAGGAACATCACCAGCACAGTAGTCATGAGTATGATGGCCTTCCTTTTTTTTTGGCCTCTTGTTCCTTCTGGTCCTTCTGAGGACATGCTGGAACTCCTGAAATAGAGGAAAATCCTCACATAGGCCACTGTACACACCACACAGGGTACTACATATCCCACAATGCCCATAGTCAAGAAGTAGCTAATAAGGAAGTGTGATTTATCGACATCATGGAGATCATCACAGGTGACAAAATTTGCTTCACTAAGCACACCATGAACAGTCTGGTCATACAGATAGAGGGGCACAGTGATGAGCCAGACGGTGAACCACACACACACAGACACACACACTGCTGCCCGGTTATTCCTCTTCTGCTGGGAAAATGGGTGCACTATTGCCCAATAGCGCTGCACACTGATACATGCTATAAAAATGGTGGAGCAGTACATATTGCCATAGAAAAATGCAACCAGCACTTTACACAGAGGTTCCCCAAAGATCCAGTCATTGCCGTTGAAGTGGTAGGCAATCTTCAGTGGTAGCCAGATGATGAAGAGCAGATCAGCCAGCGCCAGGTTCGCTAATAGGATGGATGCCGGGTGGTGCTTCTTTGTTCTGAAGATGAAGACCCAGATGGCCATGGAATTGGTGGGTAACCCCACAATGAAGATGATGATGTAAACAATAGGGAGGAAGACTGTGGTGAGACTGCTGCCCAGAATAATCATGGAAGTAGTTTCCACCAGAAAATTATCTGAGTTTTTGTCCACTTTAAGTAAAGCAGCTCCCGTCATCTTTATAACTGTCAAGAGTAAAAGAAGGTTTTGCATCAATATTATGGATTACGAACTTGTCGCTCTTTCGTAAGGTGAACCAAGGTGTTTAGAACATGGTGTAACATTACAGACTTGAGAGAAGCGGGTGGCGGACCCAAGTGTGGAAGAGAGAGGAGGCTTATTGGACACGTTATTGGGGCTGGAACAAAGGGACACACAACCAACTGACAGACTGGGGAGACGCTTATGAGACCAACGAGGCACTGAACAGTGAAAAGACACGCAGTCTAAACTATAGACATACACTCAGGAATATCCAAAACACCAAACGAACGAGGGCAGAGTAAATGGCACAGGCAGAGGCAGAGATTAGAAATATCAGGGAGAGTGAGGAGAACCGAAAAAACAAAACTAATGACTGCAATACATAACAGACTAAAAGGAACATGTAGTACAAACAAATACAAAACTGAAACTACTAATGTCGACACAGGATAACTCAACGCATGAATGAGTGCTAAATCAAGACACAGACACACAGACACACACACACATACATATATCTCTCTCATATCCACTCCACACAGACACACACATACATACATGTCCTTCACACACAGACACATACATACTGGCACGTGTGCTATATATATGGTTGTTTAAATTGATGGTCAAATACTTAACCTGTATTTCATATCCTTTATATACAGGCTTCTACTAAAGACAATTCCAGCGATTAGGAGATGGTCTGGCTTGCCATTGGATGTGCCATTACTGCCAGCAGACGGGCCGACCTGAGGCTCACCATCTATTGTATATTGGAGGGACTGTGACAGCTTGGCCTTGAATTAGAACTATAACGGAAACTATAGAGCTATATTAGAACTATAAACATGAACTTTTACTTGTGAGCCGCCCAATGGAGGATCGGTTCCCTTTTGAGTCCTGGTCCTCCCAAGGTTTCAAATTTGACACTCTCGTCCTCTCACAAACAGCTGTTCCCCCTCCAACACATCTACATTCATACATTCCCACTCACCACAAACAACTTAACACACACCAGACTCTACACACATTACACTCTAATCATCTCATACCCAGCAACACCCCCCTCCACACACACATACATCTCTCTCTCACACACACCACACAGACACACACAAACAGACACATACCTAAGGAAGTATTGGTCACCTAAACAGACACACAAACAGAGACACACACAAACACTTTGACTTTCATATACTCACACTCACCTTCTTTCATGCAATATACACACCTTCTTTATCACACAATCACTCTCTCACACACCACACAGACAGACACATATCTAGCTATTCAACTACACAGACACAGACACACTATGCACACACCGAATACACATTGTACACACGTTCATACACACTGCACACACCGTTGTACACCCACACACACCTTCATTCACACACAATCCCTCTCTCTCACACGCACATACACGCACACACCGTACACACTTGCATTCACACACCTTCATACACATCATACACACATACACATTAGACTCTATACACATTTCACGCTAACCCTCTCACAGCCAGTAGTATGCCCCCTCCCCCCACACACATATGTCTCTGGCTCTGACACACACCACACAGACACACACCTAAGGATGTATTGTTCAACTACACAGACACACAAACACAGTCAGACACTATGCACACCGTATACACATTGTACACACCTTCATACACACTGCACACACACCCACACAACTTCATTAATGCTGTACACACTCCATTACTCACACAATCACTCTCTGTCACACACACTCATACACGCACACATGGCACACACTACAATACACACCTTCACACACATCATACACACAATACACACTACACACCTTCATACACAATACAGGACAGGGCACACCTTTTCAAGTCCTCTCGTATTTCCTTCAGGAAATGTTAATCTAGTTTTTTAAATGTTGTCTTGCATCGCTCTCTCGTCTTCCCCTCCATGGTTCACCATGACAGGTAGCAGTGGAGATGTTAGAAAATTCAATCACAAAACAGCCATGGGAGACCGGGCTTTTCATGTTGCTGCCCCACGTCTGTGGATTGCCCTTCCTGATAATCTGCAGGCACCACAGTATGGAGTCTTGTAAAAGGAAATTAAAAACCTTCTCATTTACAAAAAGCCGTTCCATTGGTGTCGTTTTCTGACATGCCAAAAATGTAGGACAGCAAGACATGAGCAAATGAGTGAAACAGATTTGATCACTCCAAGTAAGTGATTCAGCAAAGCGAGAACAGGAGAATAAACAGAAAAGGTTGTTGGATCAGTGGTAATTAATGACTGCACATTTAAGTCATTAGATCAATAAAATTATGCCCATTTCGTACATTAGCTTATTGATGTGTGCAACCACTAATGTAGCAGAGGCAGGAAGCAGATATTGTAACAGCTTCCTCAGTGAGGAGAGAAATCACTGGTGAGTGGTTTTATTAAAAACACATAGGGAATACTTCTGAGTTATCGGCTATCCCAGAATGGATGCCTAAGTGCGGAAGAAAGAAGATGAATAGATGCTCCAACCTGCCTATTTCAACCATTCTGCAAGCTAGCCCACACCGCTTGGAAGATAGAGCCCAGGAGGTGAACTTCCCTCCAGATTCAGAGGAAGATCAGCCGTCCAACCAGGATTGATACAACCTCTCATGCTCCTCTGATGGTGAGAGGTACTCTGGGAAGGACTCAAGACCACAGTTGCCCTGGTACTCCTGAGGGACCTCCCCTGAGCACTCCTCCAGGGCTCCCTGTACACCCTCAACAGCTGCCCTTCATTGTGGGTGCTGTGTGCTCCAGGAGAAAGCACCCATCATGGGGAGGTTCTGTCATGTTCTGCCCGTGACTCCTACCTTGGGATGCATAAACATGCGTATGTTTCTATGTGTAATGTCGTTAACATTACTTGTGCGCATGTTGTTAAAGCTCATCTATTTAAAGTCGTTTCTGTCGTGTCCCAGTGGAATAAAATGTTTTGGATCCCAATGAAAAAATGTTGCATGTTATCAAAGCTCTCATCTCAGCATCCTGCTGTAGCTCACTTGTCCTGCTCCCCACAATCAGGCTCCGTTGTTTAATTTTGAAGAAGCAAAATGAAAACAAAATGGAAGTGAAAAAAAAAAGAAAATCTTCTGAAATGAAATGAAATGAAATGAAAATGAAATCTTTTTGTTTTTTGAAAAAAAACATGCAGGGACATACCAGAACTGAACAAACCCACACATACATGGCTGCTGTTTTACATGTAGTTAGAGGGGACTTGATGTGTTGTAAGTAAATGATGGCAATGTCTGTCAGGTTTAAAATAACTGCTACATATAAGAAATAATGTTGAATAATGTTAGGGTTTTAACATTAAATGATAAAATGGAATTTAAAATTAAACTGTAGCCACTTTTATTAATTTATGTACTTACAGCTGTTACAAATGTTCATTATTAATTCACTACAGGTAGTTTAGAACCCAAACCATTTTAGCATGTTTTAATTTTATTCGTATCAAGGAATAAGAATTTATTTTTTAAAAGACTACAGATGTGTCCTTATGAATTATATTTAATCATTTGTAATACAAATTTTAAAAATATGGATATTTAGCATAAGACTGGTATATGTAACCAGTTAAATTAACCAGCATGTAGTTCATTCTAAGTGTTAGCTTGTTGATTTATCAGTCAACAGTTGTTAATTACAAAACCATATTATAATTTAAATTATAAAAAAAATATCTTCTTTATCATCTGTATCTATAATAGAATCTTAACATTTCTATACCTTTAATGTCTATAACTTTCCATAGCAAAGCTAAAACTTACCACATAATGTATTATTAGTCTTGTTTAAATCCATCTTTATCCAAATCCAGATTTCTGATGTAGATGGTACTGATCAACTGGAGTGACTTTGGATTTACTTTCTGATTCTGACTGCACGAGTTTGCACTTCGTCTTATCCTCACTCTGGTATCAAAGAGATCTGAACAGCAAGCACAGACGTGCTAGAGTGTGTTGGCATCCAACCCAGTGAAGACAGCAGATATTTGTGCTATGGGAGGATGTGATGGGAGTGACCTAAGTCACATGGATAGTGTAACATAATTACATAATCACATTACAGACGTGACAGATATTATGTAAATTATTTGGACAAATAACTATATGGACTATATGTACCATATCATTACATATGGTCACCAACAGCCACGGTACAGCCCCTGACTCCTCCCTGTGTGGCGTGTCTGTGTTAATAAGTTTATACGTAGAACATCGAGATTGACTGCAGGCTATAGTTGGAACCTGAAATTAAAGTCTTGATGAGCAGGTCTTTAATATTCTTGTCTCATTTATAAGAAATCAGTGGAGGATCCTTAGAATGCGATGCAGTCTGTACATCATCCTGCAGGATCCTGAAGTGTTTATGTTTAATATTAGCCACTGTTTTATTAGTGGGATGATAAGTCAGCACCAAAGGAATTCTTGTTGTCTCAGTAGATTGTTTATAGGTCAGTGCATCCACTCTCTGAATAGGTAAAACAGGAGCAAAAGCAGCATCCATACAATACAATATCCATACAATCGAGCCTTACTCAAATGCCCTTCACAAACCAGACCAAAAGGTAAAAAAAAAGAGAAATAATCTTCTGACAATGAAGCGCCTTCAACTCAAAATTAACCTTATAAAATAGCTACCTTGTGTGTGAAAGTAAGAAAGAGAGAAAGTAAAACATTAATCAGTCTCTAACAACTTCTGAATTGGCCGTTCAACTATGGATGGGGTGCTGAGGCGCTCACCATTCTTAACTTTTGACTCTCCTTACTAGTCCATCTTTGGCAATAGTGGTTTCCAAGACCATAGCCAGTTGCCACTCATTTCTTGCTGAATTGTCGTCCTTCACCATCACTATGTCTCCAATCTGTACATTTCTTCTTGGGACCTGCCAGCGTTGCCTAGTAACAATGTTTGCAAGATACTCTTTGTCCCAGCGACCCCAGAACTGCTCTGTGAGATATTGAACCTGCCGCCACCTTTTTCGTGCATACACATCTTCATTGACAAATGTAGCTCCCTCACCTGTCTCCAGCCCACTGACACCCCCAAACTCACGTTTGTTAATTTTGTGACTGATGAGTAAAAATGCCATTATACTGGTCCCAGTGAAAACATGGTGGGTTACTGGTCTCGTCTCTGTTGTGTAAAAATGTCATTATACTGGTTCCAGTTAGAGCATGGTGGATTACTGGTCTCCTCTCTGACAAATAAAAGGCAATACAAGGAAAATGCAATATCAACTACTTCCACTCAGTGCCTATAATTCCCAGAAGCCTTTGCAGATCTTTTTGCAGATGGTCCTTTGACCACAAGGTGTCACTATGGGCTTTTTAAAGTCTGTCTTAGGATAACTGGTCCTATGAAGAACACCTGGTACAGAAAAATATAACAGAACACTTAACAGGTAGCATTGAGAGGTCTGTGACTAATAACATTGTTCATCATGGACAGTACTTAACTCCACAGATCGTGATGGTGGTGGTTATAAAAGACCAGCATAGCTTTACTGCCAGCTTGTGCCCTCGTAGCCTGTCACTTATATTCCTTGTTGTATCTCTGATTGCATTTAGATCAATACCCAGATAGCAAAATATGATTGAATCAACGCTGAAATATGGTTAGGCAGAAATATTGAATGCATGTTGGAGCCTGACATCTAAACTATATAGAAAGTGGTCAGTCACTTGAATGTTGAACCAACGTTAGGTTTTCCACCATAACTGATAATATATCAATGTTGATTCAACCATCATCTAAACTGGGATGCACATGCACGTTTTGTTTCATTTTATATTGAATCAATGTTGGATCCTGACATCTAAACTATATAGAAAGTGGTCGGTCACTTGAATGTTGAACCAACGTTAGGTTTTCCACCATAAATGATACTAAATCAATTTTCATTCAATCATCATCTAAAGGGTAATCTGCATGAACATTTGCATTGATTTTAGTGAAAATAAGTAAGAAAAAAAAAATCAATATTGATTCAAGTAGATTATCAAAATATTGAACCTTTCTAAAACCACACGTGAAGCCATTAGAAAAGTTTAGCGTTTCATCAATGAGTTTCTGCATACCATTACAAGTTTCTTCATTTAGTACTGTGTTAAACACAATACTATTGGCAGATGATGGGTATTATGTCATTTAAAACTCTTACAACACCATATTTCCAAAAATGTGTGAACATAAACTTAAAAATGACAAGTGTGGCATTATTATTAAATTTGAGTTAGGAAAAAAGTCATTGTCTAGCTGTGAGTGATATCACAAATGATATTTTTTGCATAATAGGTCATCACCATATGCCTTTCAAGATATTAAAATAGTCAGATAAAGAAACATATAGCACACAGTTCAATATTGGAGGCCTGAAAGTGTCACCATGGCTTTGAGGTCTACAATTTTAAAATATCTTTCTTTCAAAAAGGTGGATGACGTCATAACATACTGCCATCGTTATCAATGATCAAAGTGCAGTAAAAAAAAAAAAGGCAATCTCTTACATTGACATATTAACCAAATTTAAAAATTGTGGTCTACTGGCCAATAGCAGTCAATTTGGTTGTCAACAAGTGAATATGAGAATGAGAACCACTACTCCAATAATGATCTAAACCCCAAATTGCTCTATGAATGCTGTAACCATTCTATGGATGGGTAAATGCAGAAAACACATACAGGATATCTACAGCTCAGTGCAGTACGTGCAGCAACACAAAAAAAGAGGGAGGCCCAATATACATATTCAAAACAGGGTCTTTAATTTTGTAGGACTATAGGGCTCTGGAGACAATGCAAGAACAGGCTGAAGAGGCAAGTAATTCAAGTAGATTGCATGTCTCTGTAAACAGATTTGACTCCTTTTAAACTGACCAAACATCAGTCTAATCTCCATGGAATAACAGAGTCCATGAGGTATTTATAAACATATTTAACTCTTTTTTGACTGACAGAACAACAGTCTAATGTCAATGAAATAACAGTGTCCTTGAGGTTAAGACTTGTACTGTATGAACCAGGGAAACAGTGTGTGTTGAGTTGGCTTTGGCTTGGGTTACTTTTGTTCCTTGGGATGCCTCCCTCCCGGTCTGGCGCATAACGAAGCCACTTCTTGACAATTTCGCCGTAGTCCTTGTCCAGTTAGCTTTGGGTCAAACTGCCAAGCAGCAGCTGAAAGACACAAAAATAAGAGTGAGGAAGATTTCAAAACACTTCATAAATAGCAGATGCTCTGTGACACATTTTGAACTTGTAGATAAGAGCTCAAGTACCTACAGAGCTAAACAAATTTTTCCCCTGAGGAAAAACGAGCAAGACCAAAACAGAAATTATCTACATTTGACACCTGGTGTCATGTTGCCTTGAGCCAACTCTTTCTTGACGAACTGCACATCTCTGGACAGATCCTTCACCACCACAAGTACTTCAGTGAGCACATCTTGTGGATGGCAAGGTCTTCAGAAGAAAAGTTCAAATCATTAAATGAGAAACAAAAATAACCTGCAAATGGCACATAAGAAATGTCAGACCTGCCTTTCAAAAGCTGCTCGTCATCGCTGGTCATCTGTGTGGTTCCATCTGTAAAACACAAACATTCATGCAACTTCATCTTTGCATACATTTTTGAAAGGTTTGGAGCATGTATGTGTGTATAATTGACAGTGATTTTAATTTGGTTAGAAATGTTAGTATTTGTTCAACAGGGAATACTTTAACACAAAGGGCATTTTCTGTGTATAATCAGGGTAGAATTTAGATGAATGGAAAACACAGGACCACAATGGAAACAGGTCTCTGAGGGCTTTGTGTGATGTTTAGCTTTTAAGCAATATTGTATACCTGTACAAACTGTTAAAGTATTCAAAGAGGAGTGAACAAAGAAGTGTGCAATGATCATCATCCAAATAAAGATCCATCGTTTCATACAATACACAAATCAGAAAATGACTACAAATGTTAGTCTTGTACACTTACCATTGCAACCATGATCAGGCACTGAATGCTTTGGATCATACTGGTGGATGTTGTTCCCTCTGAAGTCTAGAGGGAGAAAAGAAATGCAAAAAACATGACCATTGTGATTTCATTTGTCTGCAAATATATCATTTTACATGCATGTAGTAAATTGGGTTTCCTAGTGAGAAATACAATAGCATACCACTTTGTCTATGCTGTGGAACACCAGGTGGGGTGTTGTACTGCCCTGAGCTGCATCCCGACATACCTGTAGAAACAAAATCATTGTTATATTTCACTATAGTTTGACTGCATTGGATTGTTAGTTTCTTCTAAAGTCTAGAGGGGGAAAACAAGTTCTATAGCATTTACAAAAACATGACTAATTTAAATGTCTACAAATAGCTCAGTTTAGATTGATGTAGGTTCTGTAGTCAAATGTACATAAATTGTGCCTATTTACTTGGCTACAACGACTCTTCTTTTTAATGATGTTATCTTGAAACTGATTCTGAAAAAAAAGAAGAGATGGGGATTAATGTGCTGCATTGAAATGTGCAAGGTGAAACAAGCTGAAACATTGCATATTGTATATTTGGATAAACATCAAGCAAGGTAATTATTATAATACAATATTGTTATTGTTCACAATAAAATATAACCATAACTAAATGTCTAACTAGAAGGACCAATGCAGCCTGAGTCTTCACAAAATGCACAGACAAACCGTATTTTTCAGAATAGAAATTGAGCAAAGAGCAAATTATTTCTTAATATCTTCTTAAAACTTTGTTTTTGGTGGATCAAATAATGTGAAATGGATATTTTAATCTGTATTTATTGGTGTAGTTGTCTCCTCAACTACAGCTAAAAAAGCCGCAATTCTTCCCGGTTTGGTCTGTTTGTTTTTGGCGGAATGCCGGTTAGAAAGAAAATACAAAAATTGAGAAGTTATGAAACACATCTAAATATTAAATAATGTACGGTTTCGGTGTCTGTTCTCAGTGTTATGTAGGCCTAACCGGCGTTCCGCCAAAACGAACAGAATAATCGCGGGCTGTTACTAAATCACGTTGTGCAAACGTTGTGCACTTTTGATAAACCGCCAAACATCATTCAGTAACAGCGCCCGATCGGTCTGTTCGTTTTTGCCCGGTTAGAAATAACCTACACAAACTGTACGGTTCTACTTGTACAGGGAGTTAAATTACAGTTTTTTACGACTGCTAACAAGCGTTTCCCAATACTTAAGATACTTTTTCAAAACTCTAAACACAGCAACACATTTACCTCATACAAATAGCCAAATAGTTAGTATCCTGTTCAAAAGCACATTCACTTAACTAAATACCAACTCTGCATTTCAAAATGCAAACAAAGTTTTCTCTACATACACCAACTTTGTTAAAACACAACAAACCTGGTTCAGTATCCAATCATTCTTTCAAACACTAGCACAGATTCTCTATTCAAGAGGAACAGGAGGTCAATCCAACCCGGTCTCATAGGGAATGCGTATGAAATCGTACGCAAAACTAAACACTGGAATGCGTACTCATGCATACGCAGAGAGCTGCGTACAAATGTTACGCCGCTATCAAATACATGTAAATACTCGCCGATTCCCGACAAAAACGATCCCTAGGCTATATGTAGGTGTCCAAACTGATCGTAGTATCTACTCTGCACAGTATATTAAAGCACACGCTAAAAAAGATTAGAAATTTGACGTTTTGCGAGTTGAGAGAGAAA